>VXCM01004701.1:76785-100853 GCA_014773175.1 Lucifuga dentata
ACACAGCTGGCACTTAGCCAAATGTCGTCAATACTGCTGAAAGCTTTCTGACAATGAGGGAAGTGATGTTTGTGTGTGTGTGTGTGTGTGTGTGTATTTGCGTGTGTTTGTATGTGTGCGTGTATTTGTGTGTGTGTGTATCTGTGTGTGTGTTTGTGGGTATCTATGTATATTCACACGTGTCTGAATGTGTATGTGTGTGCGTACATGTATTCGTGTGTGTGTCTGAATGTGTATGTGTCTGTGTTGTGTTTTCCAGTTTGTGTAGTTGACTCTACACTCCACACACATAATGCAGAGTTTAAACAGATACACAATAGGCCAGCCTGGTTCCCACGGCGATGAGACACAACCTCTGCTCTGTTGTTACTGCAGCTGGATTTCTGTGTCACCAGTATGTTTGAATGTCTCTCTCTCTCTCTCTCTCTCTCTCTGTCTCTCTCTCTCTCTCTCTCCAGGTGGTCGTTCCCACTCGGGTGGGACAGGTGTATGTGTATGACACGGTGAAAACAGACCAGGATGAGTACGACGTTCCGCCCAGACATCAGCCTCAGACGCAGCAGGACATATATGATGTCCCACCCACACGCCAGCAGTACAACACACAGGTCAGCCTGCTCTGTGTGTGTGTGTGTGTGTGTGTGTGTGTGTGTGTGTGTGTGTGTGTGTGTGTGTGAGATCAGGTACCATATGGTCTGTCTGCAACATATTAATATTTGATGTAATGGTCATATTCAACCTTTCCCTCTCTGAATATTCTACTTTTAGTCATTTATAACAAAGAAGAGAACTAGATGGTTGTGTGTGTACATGCACATGCACGTGCATGCGTTTAAGTCCTTTGTATTTCTTTCCACACGTCACTCTGTCCCTACACACCTCCACACCTGCTCACAACATATCTGCTAAATAAGCATGTACGTATGCACACACACACACACGTGAATCTTCATGCTGGCAGACCAGAAGAAAAGGTCACACACACACCAGCTTAGCCAGTCAAGGGTGGAGCAGCAGAAGCAGAATGAGGAAGAAGAGGGGGACACTGAGAGGGAAAGTTAGAAGAGGAAGAGGAGGTTGGGCAACAGAAGGAAGAGAATAAGAGGATGAATGTGGGAGGAAAAGTGGGAGTGGAGGATGAGTGGCAGGAGAAGGATTATCAAAGATGATGTAATGTTAGTCAGTTTAAAGCTGCTGTTGATTCATTATGACACAAGATGGATGCTGAAAATACATCTTCATCATCATCATCATCATCCCCCCCCCCCCCCCCCNCCCAGGTGGCCCAGCCCATCATGTCTTTGTTGATTGGCCGGCTGACTTCTTAACTTTTTAATCTAAAAGGAGAAGAGCGACAATTAGTCACAACTTTGCCTTTTACACACACGACAAACAGCCTTTAACTGTCAAACTGGATGTATGTGTACACAATAGTGCAAATCTCACACACACAAATCTCACACACACACACAAACACTACACACACCATACACACATTTGCGCACTCTTTCTCTGTCTCTCACTTTCTCTCTCACTTTCTCCCAGTTGGCATCAAAGCTGCTTCTGTTTGTGTGTGTGTGCGTGTGACTGTGTGTGTGGGTGTCATGTCAGAGGTGGTCAGAGGCAGGAAGTCATTCCAGCATGTGAGAGAGAGAGAGAGGGATGAAGAGAAGACGGGTGTTTCCTCTGTCAGTCTTCTGTCTCAGAGTAAAGTCGGCCTGACAGCGGATCAGTCCGTCCTGCTGAGGACAGATCCTCCGTCCTGTCCAGGCTCAGATTAGACAGACAGGTGCAGCGCTTCACCTGACCTGAGGTGTGATTGGGGTTCACCACCCTGCCAGGTCATAGGTCATTTACAGAAACTCTGTCTGGTAGCGTGCTCCTAGCCTAGCTTGCTGCAGTCTGTGCTGCTTTATGCTGCGTTCACAGACCTCAGAAGTCGAATTTTTCCCAGATGGAAGTTCCAACTACTGACCTCAAACCGTTCCAGCCAAATGTAATCAAAAAATCATGGCTGAACACCAATAAATACTGTAAGATTAATTAAACATCGTAATAAATGCTAACCAAAGTAAAGTTAGACTACAGGACTGTTTGGTTGTGTTGTTTTACAATGATATTAATCACAGTATTAAACATTTATGCAGAGAAGTAATATTATGAAATTATTTACACTTATGTATCAATGGTAAACAGGTATTATATAAAATAGCTAACTTGGCGATATATTCTGAACTTTTTCTTTCAATTTCACACAAAAAAAATACTTTATTTGTCTTTTAGCTGATCATTTCTATTCATAACGCTTGCTTCCACGGCGCTGCCATGCTGAGTGACGTCATACTCGGTAAGTCAGGGTAGGTCATTTTGTCTGGGTTTCTCAGCCAGAGCTCCGACTTTAAATGCCGTTCCAACGCATTTTTCCAAGTAAGAAGTCAGAAAAATCTGAGTTCCGAGGTCTGTGAACGCAGCATTAGTGCTGGTGCAAGCTTTGCACAGACGTGTGTCGTGGCCTTCATGCTTTTGGCACTTTCATGATGATGCACATGATAAGTGACCAGTTTGTCTCCGTTTCTCTTTGCTTCATGAATGGTGAGACAACGCGTGAAGCTCCTCAGAGCCGCTGGGATCCCCACTTCCTGCTTTGGTCTTCTTTCTACCCTTCACATATCGCTGGTTTGCATTTTTCAGCTGTGACAGCAATATTTCTCAGAGCCCAGAGTACAGCACCACTCAAACTCTGAAACAGTTTGGACGGCGTCCGTATGATGTAAAACGCACCGACGTCAACGACTGGCCAAGCAAAGCAAAACTAACAATGGTGAACAACTTTGACGTGACCGGTGGAGGAGGGGAGGTGGTTAGCACTGTCACCTCACAGCAAGAAGGTCCTGGGTTTGATTCCCGGCCGGGGCAGGGCCTTTCTGTGTGGAGTTTGCGNCCTCACAGCAAGAAGGTCCTGGGTTTGATTCCCGGCCGGGGCAGGGCCTTTCTGTGTGGAGTTTGCGTGTTCTCCCCGTGTCTGTGTGGGTTTCCCCCACCATCAAAATCATGTATGTTAGGCTTAATTCTCCAGTCAGTGCCCTTCACCAAGGCATGGCTTAGGACTGAATGTCATTTGTACTTGTGTGCGTATGACAAAAAAAGGATAATCATTACCTATACAGTTCCTCCATGAGGGATCAGAAAGACGCCAAACAGCTGACTTTTCCGTTTCTGGGTCTGAGGAACATTCCTGTTGCTTGAAATGGAAAAGCGTATGCGACCGCTATGTGAAATAAGACCAAACCAGGAAGTGGAGATCCCAGCGGAGCACAGAGCCTCTCAGCGGTTTTCACCATCCTGACACAGATGTTCACTTTTGTCATGCTTGGTTGTCAGGAAAGTGTGAGAAGCATGAATGTCAGGACACATCTGTGAGCTCACGCCTCTGACAGCTCAGTGGTATTGGATGGCATTGGACAGATGATTGGGTGTCTGTGTATCAGCGTTGGTGCACGGTGGCGCCTGCTGCGTGCACGTGTGTTTTATATGTTTTAGCATTAATATATATGTTGCGTGTGTGTCCTCAGTCTGATTTCTTTCTCTCTCTCTCTCTCTGTGTTTAGGTGTATGACACTCCACCCATGGTGGTGAAGGGGCCTTCTGGTGGTCAGGATATATATGACACCCCAGCAAGCATAGACAAGAACACACAGCAAACGGTGTGTGTGTTACTCAGTAGAATTTACTCAGAAAATAAGAACTAACCCAGATGTTAGTTTTCTTTTATTTCTTATTTCAACTTAACTAAAAGTTCATCCATGAATACAGTGACATGAAACATTCGTCTCTCTCTCCAGGTTTACGACTTCCCCCCGTCTGTCAGTAAGGATTTCCCTGATACTCAGCCAATCAGAGAGGAGACCTACGACGTCCCGCCCCACTTCGCCAAACTAAAACCCCAACCGCCCCCACTCCCACCCAGCAAC
Source organism: Lucifuga dentata (assembly GCA_014773175.1). Classification (NCBI taxonomy): domain Eukaryota; kingdom Metazoa; phylum Chordata; class Actinopteri; order Ophidiiformes; family Bythitidae; genus Lucifuga; species Lucifuga dentata. The sequence goes on from VXCM01004701.1 coordinate 80,757, forward strand.
AGCTGCACCCCAGGCCAGTACCTCCACAACAACCTCGCAGAGGACGATGACGAGCCGCCAATTCCAGAGGACGTGTACGACATCCCACCACCGATCCTGTCCGAGAAGCATTTCCATGGAGACAGGGGAGGAGTCGGCCACCCAGAGATCTACGACATCCCGGCCAGCTTGCGGACAGGAAGTCACCCGACTCAAGATGTCTATGACTTCCCCCGTGAGCGAGAGGAGAGGGGAGAAGAGAGAGGAGGGCAGTACATCTACGACGTCCCGCCACAGGTAAGACGCTGAACGCATCAGGCTGGCGTTTTGAGTTTTGAGGTGAGTTTCATCACGTTTAGCCTCGACTAGCCTGATGAGTTTTTAACGGTAACGTGTCGTCTCCAGGTTGTGCGTGACGCCCAGTCCACCAGCGAGGAGCTCACCTTGTCCTTTAAGCGGCTCTCTGTCTCGAGCACAGGAAGCACTCGGAGCAACCACTCCACTTCGTCCTTAGACTTGGTCCCTGTCCGTGACCCCTCCTCTTCATCCTCACTTCCTGCTGGTGGATCACTTCCTGGGAAGCCCCTTATCTTGGACCTGGAACAGGCCATGGAGCGCTTGTCTCGCCTCCAGCAGGCTGTTGAGTCGAGCGTTTCCCTCATGATGTCATTCATCACCGGCAGCTGGCGAAGCCCCGCCCACTTGGAAGGGACCCTTCCTTCGATTCACCAGGCTGCTGACCGCGTGTGCGCTGCAGTGCAAGACTTCCTAGAATTTGCCCGGGGAGCTGTGGCGAATGCCGCTCAGGCTACAGACCGCTCGTTGCAGTCCAAACTGGGACGTCAGGTGGGAAAGATGGAGGACGTCTTCCAGAGTCTGCTTGCACACAGTCAGAGCTTAGACGCCATTTCCTGGTCTCCCACAGCACTGGCTGCTCCGCCGCCAGGCGGCGATGACTTAGATCGACTTATCATGACCACACGTGGCATTCCAGATGATGCTAAGCAACTCGCCTCCTTTCTCCACGGCAACGCCTCGCTGCTCTTCAAACGGACCAGTCGGCAGCAGCAGCAGCAGCTACCCCTCCCTCCAATCCCAGGGGAGATCAGTGGTCACATGACAGGATCAGGAAGTGGGAGCTATCAGGGAGGGGAGAAGGTTCATATCCAGTCACGGCCCCTCCCCTCACCGCCAAAGTTTACAGCTGCAGAGGAAGAGGAAGGTGCAGACAGACCGTACGAAACCACAGAGGAAGGCTGGATGGAGGACTACGACTACGTGCATCTACAGGTACACACACACACACAAACACACACAAAAACACAAACATGTGCACGCACATGCACATGCACACACACATATACATACACATACACACAAAAACACGCATACACACAAAAATGCACACACATACACAGACACAAACATGCACACACATACACACACAAAATCACACACACACAAAAACACATACACGCACACACACAGAGAAACACACTCACACAAAAACACACACTCAGACACACACAAACACATTCGCACACTCACAAACACACATTCATACACGTGCATGATCATTGAGCTGCTTTCTGATTTCGTCTCTCTGTCTGTCTGTCTGTGTCTCTCTGCCTGTCTGTCTGTCTGTCTCTCTGCCTGTCTGACTGTCTGTCTCTGTCTGTCTCTTTGCCTGTCTCTCTGTCTGTCTCTCTGTCTGTCTCTCTGTCTGTCTCTCTGCCTGTCTGTCTGTCTGTCTCTCTGCCTGTCTGACTGTCTGTCTCTGTCTGTCTCTTTGCCTGTCTCTCTGTCTCTCTGTCTCTCTGTCTGTCTCTCTGACTGTCTGTCTCTGTCTGTCTCTTTGCCTGTCTCTCTGCCTGTCTGTCTGTCTGTCTCTCTGCCTGTCTGTCTCTGTCTGTCTGTCTCTTTGCCTGTCTCTCTGTCTCTCTGTCTGTCTCTCTGTCTGTCTGTCTGTCTGTCTGTCTCTCTGTCTGTCTGTCTGTCTGTCTGTCTCTCTGTCTGTCTGTCTGTCTGTCTGTCTGTCAGGGAAAGGAAGAGTTTGAGAAGAACCAAAGACAGCTGCTGGAAAAAGGAAACATCATCAGACACAACAAGACACAACTAGAACAACAACAGGTGTGTGTGTGTGTGTGTGTTTGTGTGTGTGTGTGTGTGTGTGTGTGTGTGTGTGTGTGTACAGTTAAAGGCTGTTTGTCATGTGTGTAAAAGGCAAAGTTGTGGCTAACTCTTGCTCTTCCTTTCAGATTAAACAGTTTGAGCGGCTCGAGCAGGAAGTCAGCCGGCCAATCAACAATGACATGACGGGCTGGGTTCCATCCCCGCACCAGCCTCTGGCCAATCAGAACGGCTCAGGAGGCCCCTCCTCCTCCAAGCTATGCTACGGTGACCGCCAGCTCCTCCTCTTCTACCAGGAGCAGTGTGAGCAGAACGTGACCACGGTGACCAATGCCATCGACGCCTTCTTCACCGCCGTCAACTCCAACCAGCCACCCAAAATCTTCGTGGCGCACAGTAAATTCGTCATCCTCAGCGCGCACAAGCTGGTGTTCATCGGCGACACACTGTCGCGGCAGGCCAAGTCGCCAGATGTGCGAGCACTGGTGGCCCAGAGCAGCAACACGCTCTGCGAAAAACTCAAAGACATCGTGATCAGCACGAAGACCGCGGCGCTTCAGTATCCTTCACCGGCGCCGGCCAGAGAGATGACGGAGAGGGTGAAGGAGCTGGCCGGGTGCACGCAGCACTTCAGGATGGTGCTGGGACAGCTGGTGGGGATGTAGGGAGGAGAAGGAGCAGGAGGAGGAAGAGGAGGAGGAGGAGGAGCCTACATGTGCTGTGCATACAAAACAACCTGAGCCGCCCAGGATGCAGAGCAGGAAACGCTCCACGCCATCAGCAGGTTTGGATTCTGTCTGCGGCACAGACTCAGCGAGCCTGTGTGTCCCTGCGGTGCAGAGTCCCACAGGAAACCCTGTGCACACTTCCAGGAAGTGGTCAGCGTGCCCGGGCAGGAAGAGCTTTTAAATCCTGTACATCCCTGGAATGGAGGATGGGAAACACCGCATGGATCTGGACCATGGGGGTCTGGGACTGTGTGGGACCTCATGTCCTTCCACTTCCATCCTTCATTCTTCAGGACATACTGGAGCGCTCACTGGGAGCGTTCCTGTCTCCTGTCCTCAGCGACTTTTTACTCAGACAAAAGGAACATTTTTATCTAGGTGGGCTGGGCCAATGGTTGTAAAATAATCATTGTAAGTATTTAAGTCACATATATAACCAGAAACCAGAAAGACAAAAGTGAGAAAAGACCTTCCAGTATATAAATATAGATATAATTCTTTTTTTAAGAAAAGATGAAAACATAAATGTAGTTTTTAGACAATATCAATTATTATTGTTATTATGATTGCGTACTTTAAAACTACGGCTCAGATTCTGGATCATTGTATCATTATTGTTATGGATGGTAATTCCAGATGGACTTCCGTGCTCTTCTCATCCCAAACAAACACTGGAGCAGGCGGCCATCTTTAAACGCTCTTCATCACACATGGACAGCGTGATGATGCTGCAGACGACTCAACAGCAAAATGAAACATTCAGAGTGAAACGTTCAGCCGAGTGAGCTCCAAACTGCTCGGATGTAAAACTCTCTGTCATGTTTCTGTGTTTCACGCTGACATCAGGGTGTTTTCAGATCTGCAGATCGTTTGCTCTGGTCTGAATCAGAGACTCAATTCTTCCAAAGCTGCATTTACCTCTTGGTTTGATTCAGTTTCACACAGGAAAACATCCAATCAAACATCCAAAACAAAATATATCTGCAAAAGTCATGTGACAGCACTCTCTCTGCTCATTGGTCAGAAATGTCTGGGGGCGGAGAGAGAGAATCAAAACAGGAAAAGTTTACCATGGCAGGAAAACTAAATAACATGGATCAAAATCTGTGAGAGCAGAAGCTGAGTTTGGCTTCAGAGTTTGTTTAGATCTGGTGACATGACAGGAAGTGGGAGCTATCAGGGAGAAGGTTCATATCTGGCCTCCTCCAAACAGTCTCTGCTTGTTTTGGTCGCACCGCATGTGATTGCTGTGGTCAAAACTGAGCAAATGAACCGTATCAAAGGGAACCAAACCCTTGTTTGATTGAACCCAGACCAAACCACGTAGGTGTGGAAACACCCTCAGGCAGCACGTTGTCTTTTATCCCTGTTGCAGGCAACATTGCTGACATAACTTTGCCTCCAAAAGATTTTCATATAATCACAGCTGTAGACTTACAGCACAAATCTCAGTCTCTGTTCTGGAAAAAAAATCCTAAACATACACTGCACAATCACGTGGATTTTGTAAGCAGCATGTGCCAGAGAAAAAAACGTGTTAAGGACAAGACATGAAATTAAACCTGCTTTAACTTCACGCCGTGCTCTGGTGTTTTTTCAGCCATGACAATAAAACGAAAAGAACAAAGATGTCAAATGTCCCATTAAAACTACCAAGAACCAGAGAACCTCATCAACTTTCATTCTGTCACATTTGTAGTTTATGCTGCACATACTTCACCTGCTAACACCCACACCTGCTCCTAAAATGATAAAGGCTAAATGGGCTAAATGGGCGAGGAGCCAAGTAAAGTAGTCTGAGTGTTGGATAGAAAAATATGAATAAAAAAAATAAAAACCAAAGTGGTTTGGCCCCTGACGGGCTTTTCCTTTCCTGTCCTCCTTTAGAGTCTCCGGTCCGTCTCGCTCTCATTGCAGCCGGTTTGGTTTCTTTCATTTTGCAATCTTTTGTTTGTTTTGTGTATCGTCCCTGTGCTTCCTCTGGTTTGTGAATTTTCTCTGACTAGATCTTCTTTAAAAGTCTAAATCTTTCTCAGGCTTCATGCTCTGTTCCCAGGGTCCTGTGTTTTCCCTAGCTCTGTGTAGCACAGTAGAGCACATAATGGGTCGAGGTTAGGGTTAATCTATTAACACACACTTAATGTGTGTTAGGGACTACGGATGAAAATTAGTCTCTTTTGACTAAATCTGATACATTTACACATGGTTATGCATGATGTTGATTANGGATGAAAATTAGTCTCTTTTGACTAAATCTGATACATTTACACATGGTTATGCATGATGTTGATTAATGTATATGGTCCCTGTTAAAAATAAATAAATATGGTAAATAAAAATGTGTGTTAACAGAACATAGAACCCCAGGAACATAGAAACGCTCCCCATGCTCCTTCCATAAATTTCCCTACAAACCACGATAACTGATCACAAACATTAATGTCTTCCTGACTGATCAATGCTTGGATATCCCTCCTCACTGCTAATTCTCTAAATTACACTTCACAGTCATGTGTTGCCTCATCATCATCATTTCCAGTTTTTCCCTCTTCCGGCTTCCTGTGGTGCTTTTACATGATAAGCAGCAAGTCAAAGTCACGTTTATCTGGAGAACGATATCACGTCCAACGTCTCAAACAGCTCCCAACCAGTCCAAACTCTCTACGAAGACAATATATGATTTTTTTTTTTTTTTTTTTTNTTTTTTTTTTTTTTTTTTTAAATCTATCATATAAGGAAAAAAAGAGACCTCAGAAGAGGCAATTCAAAGAGAGATTCCCTCTCCTGGAATGGCCAGGTGTGACATAGGAGCGACAGGTAGTTAAGCAGGTTACAAAGACCCAAAAAAGCAATGAAATATTACAGGATGATATAAAACAGCAAATAAGCCACTAACCAGTACAAGGATCCAGAAAGATGTAGAAATCATTATAAATTATTATTATAAATTAGAAATCATTGTCATGATGGATTCCAGGGAGTCACATGACATGAATGTCCACAAGTGGGAATATGGACATTTTCCAGGAGGGAAGGGAGGGCTGGATCCTGTAATATTAACTGGCCGCTGGATTCACTGGATAATCAGACTCAGCTGTCGTGTTCATAAAGTCAGTAACACACAGACGGTGATGTGGAAGCTGGACTCACACAGCGGACAGAAAATGAAACCACCCCATTTCACAATTTTAACATTTTATTAACCTAAAGCCTGGAATCAAAATGCAACAAATCCATATTTTTTTCCCTACTAATCGGCACAGAAAACTTAAGTTTCAAACTGAAAATGAAAAAGTTTCTTGCAGTCATGGAAGATAAACAATAGCGATATCTAGGTTTGATAAGTATGCACCCCGTTTAATATAGTCACTTGAAGTATCTCAGGAACAGCCTCCTGCCTTCAGATTTCCCCCTAGATCACACAGTAACTTCACAACTGTTTGGAATCACAGTAATTAACTTGAGAACTGAAATAAAAGCAGCTGTTTGGTCCTTCAGACTGTAAGTGAAGTAAACACAAAGATATGGAAGCACAAGAGCAACATGGGCAAACAAAATAGAGTGAAATATAATACACATTTAAAAAATACAGTGAAATACAATACATGTTTTCATTTGTATTTCATTTCAATATGTGTTTACTGTGTCATAATTAAATAAAGAACATCTGGTAAAATGCACAGTATTTATTTTTGTGGTTAAGACTGAATGAGTATACTCTTAATGCTGTACTTCCAAAAGTTGTATTTCAGCTTCTATGGTCTTAATTAAGTAACTTAGTATACTGACTGTCTTGTCTGTTATTTGTCTCCTGGCTTTTTTCATAACTTCTCCCAAGTTAATAAAAGTATAACCTTATGTGCAGCCACTTGATGTTCAGTTAAAGTTAGGTAGCTTAGCATACTGATATGCTAATCAAAAGGACGTCTTTATGAAGAAAACTTCTATGAGTATAATGTTACTTGAATATAACTGTGAGTATATATGGAGCTAAGACTGTAATAAGTGTGATTTTCACACATTTGCGTTAAATTTGTGCTAGCTTGGCTCTGAGTAGCTGTGTTGTGCTAGCTTGGCTAAGTATAATAAGAAAGATGTTGCAACATCCGGTGGCAAGAAGATACAACTTTCTCAAAAAGGTCCATCTGTAGTCTGACTGAAGGATTCTGCAACAAACCGGCAGATGAAACCAAAACAGAACTTTTTGGCATGAATGCCTAACATTATGTTTGAAGAAACACAGCCCATCACCATGGCAACATGGTGCAGCTACAAAGAACAAGGTGGAGGAGCATCTACAAAGAACAAGGTGGATGTTCTGGGCATCTACAAAGAACAAGGTGGATGTTCTGGGGTGTCTACAAAGAACAAGGTGGATGTTCTGGGGTGTCTACAAAGAACAAGGTGGATGTTCTGGAGTGTCTACAAAGAATAAGGTGGATGTTCTGGGGCATCTACAAAGAACAAGGTGGATGTTCTGGGGTGTCTACAAAGAACAAGGTGGATGTTCTGGAGTGTCTACAAAGAATAAGGTGGATGTTCTGGGGCATCTACAAAGAACAAGGTGGATGTTCTGGAGTGTCTACAAAGAACAAGATGGATGTTCTGGAGTGTCTACAAAGAACAAGGTGGATGTTCTGGGGCATCTACAAAGAACAAGGTGGATGTTCTGGGGTGTCTACAAAGAACAAGGTGGATGTTCTGGAGTGTCTACAAAGAATAAGGTGGATGTTCTGGGGCATCTACAAAGAACAAGGTGGATGTTCTGGGGTGTCTACAAAGAACAAGGTGGATGTTCTGGAGTGTCTACAAAGAACAAGGTGGATGTTCTGGGGCATCTACAAAGAACAAGGTGGATGTTCTGGGGTGTCTACAAAGAACAAGGTGGATGTTCTGGAGTGTCTACAAAGAACAAGGTGGATGTTCTGGGGTGTCTACAAAGAACAAGGTGGATGTTCTGGGGTGTCTACAAAGAACAAGGTGGATGTTCTGGGGTGTCTACAAAGAACAAGGTGGATGTTCTGGGGTGTCTACAAAGAACAAGGTGGATGTTCTGGGGTGTCTACAAAGAACAAGGTGGATGTTCTGGGGTGTCTACAAAGAACAAGGTGGATGTTCTGGGGTGTCTACAAAGAACAAGGTGGATGTTCTGGGGTGTCTACAAAGAACAAGGTGGATGTTCTGGGGTGTCTACAAAGAACAAGGTGGATGTTCTGGGGTGTCTACAAAGAACAAGGTGGATGTTCTGGGGTGTCTACAAAGAACAAGGTGGATGTTCTGGGGTGTCTACAAAGAACAAGGTGGATGTTCTGGGGTGTCTACAAAGAACAAGGTGGATGTTCTGGGGTGTCTACAAAGAACAAGGTGGATGTTCTGGAGTGTCTACAAAGAACAAGGTGGATGTTCTGGAGCGTCTACAAAGAACAAGGTGGATGTTCTGGGGTGTCTACAAAGAACAAGGTGGATGTTCTGGAGTGTCTACAAAGAACAAGGTGGATGTTCTGGAGCATCTACAAAGAACAAGGTGGATGTTCTGGAGCATCTACAAAGAACAAGGTGGAACAAGGTGGATGTTCTGGAGTGTCTACAAAGAACAAGGTGGATGTTCTGGAGCGTCTACAAAGAACAAGGTGGATGTTTTGGAATGGCTACAAAGAACAAGGTGGATGTTCTGGAATGGCTACAAAGAACAAAGTGGATGTTCTGGAGCATCTACAAAGAATAAGGTGGATGTTCTGGAGCGTCTACAAAGAACAAGGTGGATGTTCTGGGCTGTCTACAAAGAACAAGATGGATGTTCTGGAGCGTCTACAAAGAACAAGGTGGATGTTCTGGGGCATCTACAAAGAACAAGGTGGATGTTCTGGGGTGTCTACAAAGAACAAGGTGGAACAAGGTGGATGTTCTGGGGTGTCTACAAAGAACAAGATGGATGTTCTGGAGCATCTACAAAGAACAAGGTGGAACAAGGTGGATGTTCTGGAGTGTCTACAAAGAACAAGATGGATGTTCTGGAGCGTCTACAAAGAACAAGATGGATGTTCTGGAGCGTCTACAAAGAACAAGATGGATGTTCTGAAGCATCTACAAAGAACAAGATGGATGTTCTGGAGCATCTACAAAGAACAAGGTGGATGTTTTGGAGCATCTACAAAGAACAAGGTGGATGTTTTGGAGCATCTACAAAGAACAAGGTGGATTTTCTGGAGCAGTCAAATCAAAGCTCTGACCTAAATCCCTTTGAAAATCTTTGGAATTACTTAAATGTTGCTGTTCATCAGGAAAACCAGTTCATATTCATTTTCTAACCATTTTGTCTTCGTGTTTCTTTTTTTTTATAACTACATATTCATTCATGCACAAATTTTATTTACACATTCACAAAAGTGTCACGCACCAAAAAATGTTTCACATGGGAATGTCTGCAATATGGATAATGTCCACTAGAGGGACCTATGTGCATCTGTCCTGAGGACACGTACAACATGGAGAGACAGAGCACTCCTCTTTGATTGCTGTCTGTCTTTCATATTTTCATGACCAAATTTTTATTCAGCATGTTATGATTTTATTATTATAAGTTTTATTGTTATTATATCAACAGGCACTAAAAGCAACAATAACTGCAGCAGCAGTCGTGACTTCACGGCTGCTGACATCACCACGGGATCCGGTTTCCTTCCCAGTCCAGAAGCATCCCGCTGTCTTTGCTGCTGAGTGATGACATCACACTGAGCATGCCCAGTACACTCTCCTGAGTGGTCAAAGGAGCCTGACAAGTTAGTGGAGAGAAACCAAAAGAGAAATGAAGAGATAAAAAGGAACAGCGTAAATCCTAAAAAGCATAATGACAAAATGTTCTTGCTGTAATGAGAAAGTAGTCAGGGTTTTTTTTTTTTTTTTTTTNTTTTTTTTTTTTTTTTTAGTTTGTTTGTTTGTTTGTTTGTCATGTGGCAGCAGCAGGGTGTAGCACCAAATTTTGGGCCTCAGGCACAGCACTTTATGTGGGGCCTTCCATTAATTTTCGGCAAGCTTGGTCTGCTGATGGGAGAATAAAAGACATGGAATGAGTCTAGAGCTTTAGCACTCTCACTATAAATGAGCCAATCTCTTCTTATTTTCTCACCTGACTGTGCATGTTGAAGATAACGTGGGAATAGTTTGCCTTCCTTACCTTTCAGGTTCATTTTTGATAGGTCTAAGCTTCCTGCAGCTGTACTCGCTAGTTTGGAAACAATTGAATCTCTTTGCACATTAGACAGGTTCTCTGGCCATAATCCTGGATCCTTTGCCAAATAATCCTTCATATCCCTCTTACATATGACCTCTTCCTCCTCTGTGTTTTCCTCATCAGCGTAACCTTCACTGCTGTCTTCACTTCCATTTTTCTCAGGATAATCACTCTCTCTCTCTCTCTCTCTCCCTTTCACTCTGTTATATTAACAGACTTAACTACAAACAGACACATACTACCATCCACCGTTGTATTATACTATATAATATCTAACCTACACAATAGTATGTTAGATACTGTCACAGCTAATGATGATCTACAGCCAATCATATTCATCCTGTCACAGATGATGATGATCTACAGCACAATATATGTTCATGCTTTTCTTTCCAAACTGGTGATAGGAAAGTCTAACAAGCTAAAGGTGTGTTGTTTCCTCACGTGTTTTCCTCCCATGTCGGTTTGGACCCATCCAGGATGGAGGCCTGTGACCAGGATCTGGTTCTTCTTGAAGTCTTCAGCCAGACAGCGGGTCAGCATGTTCAGCGCCGCCTAGTGGCCAATAGCAGAAAGAGCTCAGTTATTTATTATTCTACATTTGTGAACTCAAACCATTCTGACAGGAAGAGACTATCCAAATCCTCCCAGCATGTGTGTGTGTGTGTGTGTGTGTGTGCGTGCGTGTGTATGTGTGTTTGTGTGCGTGCGTGTGTATGTATGTGTGNTGTGTGTGTGTGTGTGTGTGCATGCACTCAGATTCCTGCATGGGTCAGCACGTTCTGCCATTTTGTGGAAAGTGGTGAGCACAACTTTCAAGCCTCATTTTTTGTGTGTGCAACCGTTACAAATGAGGCCCCTGGTGATTCTTCCCTGGATGTTTAATTCTTTTTTCATTTAAACATCTATATTAAATTCAGATGTTGGTGGGATGCAGTACCTTGCTGGTCCTGTAGGGGTACATATGAGCAAAGTGGAAGGTCTCTGGACATTTCTGGATGGAGGAGATGAAGGTGGAGATGTTGATGATGGCTGACCTCCTGCAGGACATTTCATCACCTGACAGAGAGACAAAATGTTCTGCTGTCACATCACCATGACAACATAATATTTACAGTTTTATGTATTTATATGAATTATCTATTTTTCTGCTTTGATAATCTGTTTATATTTTACTTCAAACATATTTGTCTCTTGGTTTTGCTTACTCACAATTTTTCCTTGAATCTTAGTCCCTTAGATGGGACAAAGAGATGGAAGGGAAAGATGGAGGACAGAGGAAATGTCTTCTTGGATCAGCTGAGCTCAAAGCTCCTCCAACAAACGTGGACAGCATTTGTCTTGTTCTAATAGTTTGATTTTAATAATTATTCTGTATTTGATCCATCCTGACTAACAAGCAGAAAAGACCAGGACCAGCAGGGGATTCAAACCCACAACCTTCCTATTGTGAGGCACCAGCACAGAGAGAGAATATCTACACACACACGCACACACAAAAGGAAAAGAAAAAGAAAAACAGGATTTGAATGCTTAATTTGTAATAAGAAACTATGGGGACATGGAAGGAAAAAGAAAATCTGTGGAAGGAAAAAACAGCGAGTCCCTTTGCGAGATAACGCAAAAGTTTTACAAGATAACGTAAAACTTTTGTGAGATAAATAAAGTGAGCTAGACCCAAGCACCAACTGAATTTCTTTATATTTTAGTCCAAGCTCACGCTCGGTTGGGTTCTCCCCATGGTTCAGGTCTCTCTCGGCGGTTCGGTTCTCCCTGTGTCTTGTGGACAATGAAATGAAGCTGAGGTGTTTAAGTCTTTTCGCTGAACATGTTTCAGCTGTGGCTGTTTACTCACAACAGGATGACAATAACTGTCATTTCAGCTTTTATGGATTTTTTATTTTTTTTTCTGCTTGTCAGTCACATTTTTAAATCATTTTGCACAAGGCACTAACATTCTGAAGTAAGAGAAGGTATTCTCCAAAAATCATGGCTGTCATCAGTCAGTCAGGTGGAATCCAAAGTCTTATTGGATCCTTCCTGTTACCTGGCAGACATGCTCCCTCACTGTAAGCCTGATTCTGATTGGCCAGATCTGCTCCAGCTGATTTGATACTCTGACATCATCATAACAACACGAGTTTGATCAAATATGAACAGACAAATAACAGCAACAACTCAGGTGTAAAATGACTGATTATGTAGATTTAATTTTGTTTGGTTGATCTTCTGGTTAAAAAAACAACTCTTACACCGTGAGGGAAACGTGGAAACAGCTAAGAGCTTGGAAACATACCCATTTGTGTTTTGATGCAGATATTGATGGAAAAGCAGAATAAAATTAGATAAATATTTTTTTATTAAAATGATGCTATGTGCCTTCTGAGTGCTTTTTACTTTTTTTTTTTCAACATTTCTCATAACTTCCTGACCTGTGATACAAATTCTGGCACAAAGGAATAAGTATTCAAAGACTTTGACCTTTGCCCTTTCCAGGTGAGTGGGTGTCTGCTGCTCTCTGGAGGAGTGGGAGAAACATCTGGAGAGAGAGAGAGAGAGAGAGAGAGAGAGAGAGAGAGAGAGAGAGAGAAGGATACTTTACTGAACCATTAACTATGTATATCTAGTTTGTTATGTTAATTTGATCACATATGTTGATATTTTCATGCAGTGTAAACATACAGACTGTCATATTTTCTCAAACCTTTTCTAACATGGATGTTGAAATAGTCAGGCGTGTTGCTTACAGTACAAGCACCATGTGCTCTGGTCTTCCTGGTTTTACTTTATCCTTCCAGAAGCTACGATTCTCCACCTGACTCACTCACCTGCTACAGTACTCTCTGCCAGGTTCTCTTTGCAGCCCTGCCTGTGTTCCAGCCTGTCTGCCCTCCTGTCTGTCTGTCTCTCTGTCTTCCTGTCTGTCTGTCTGTCTTCCTGTCTGTCTGTCTGCCTTCCTGTCTGTCTGTTTGTCCTTGTTACAGACATGTCTTTTCTTCTGCCTTATTTGCCCTTTTGTAATTATTGTTCTTTGTCTTTTGATGGTTCCTGACTGAAAGTCTGCTGTAAAGTCTGTTTAGTCATTACTATGTGTTTGAGTTGAGCCTCAGTCATCATTATTATGATGACTGATAAATGGAACCAGCAGGCTCAGAGCAGCATGTTAGCATGGTAACATTAGCATGGTAACGCTACATGCTAACCTTCAGTGCCAGGATGCCATTGTAGATCCTGGTCTTCAGAACATCTGCAACCAACATGACAAATCATGGAGGCATCTGGGGGCGGCTACAACTCCTGTCTCCACTAGCTGCACAGATGACTCCTCCCACCTGACACGCCCTCAGTCCGCCTCACCTCCAGCTCCTCTACCCACCTCACAGTCCACACCTTCAGCAACTATACCTACAACTCTCCCCTCTGGTACTAGAGATTCAGGTTCCTGTCCACCCCTCACTACCTTTTCAACTGCAATGCACCTCCTTCCCCTCTGAGATGGAGCTTACATCATCCACTCCATGTCAACAGGGTGGAGAATGACCACCAGAGCCAGCTTGATGCCCAAAACACACTACCACATCATGAGATGCCCAATACCACATCACAAAACAGCAACGGCAGCGGTGAGAGAGATTTAATGAGAGAGAGAGGAGTTATCAGTAGCTGTAGTTTAGCTCAGCAACTCTACAAGAGAACTCATGTTTAGCTAACAATGCTAGCGTAGGTTAGGCTTGGCCGGTTCATCAAATCATCGATTCAAAGATTCGATTCTTAGTCCATGAATCGGTGATCCGGGTTACAGCTGTAACTGAACCACATATTTCTGGTTCATTCTGGTCTGTGATATAAATGAATGAGATTCAATGTATTTCTATACTTTTTCTTTCACAACATCCCGTCTTTGAGATTAATCAACACATTCTAACTCCAACCATAAAACTAATGTCTGTTTGGCTCAGGAATCTAGTTTGTGTGGCACAAACACTGCCTAACGTTTGATGTAGTGTACGTCAGCGTCCACTAGGGGGCAGCTCACAGGCTCATTCAGTAAAGACTCAGACACAGGGCAGAGCCAAGAGCCGTGAGAACCGCAAGAACTGAGAGAGCCGAGAGAAATCGCCATTTCTAGCCATTTGAGGGAAGAATGAACAATGGATCTTGCCGGAAGGGATTAAGGCCTGCTAGTTTCTCATTTTATGATGAGATTTTGGCTCAGTTTGTCTCTCAGTATATTGAAAATAAAAGGAAGTGACCCCACAACCCATTATAATGAGGTGATTTGGTTTGGACATGAACTGGTCTTTCTCACAGGACGATTGGACTGATCTGTAAATGAATTGAACTTTCCATGTGTAGCGTAGGTTAGCAATGTGTTGTTCCAGCAGCAGAGGAAGCAGGAAATGAATCTAAAGTGGAGCTCTGGATGTTTGGCCAATCACTGGTGACACAACCAGCCATGTGATATTTGGACCAATCACAGCCAGGTGGAGGGATCAGTAGTAGTAGTAGTAAAAAGTTTGTTTTGGGGGCTGGCACGAAGAACAGCCGCAGAACCTGAATCATTAGGCCTTTCAAAATGTCTTCCTTTCCAGAAAGTTCTACTTTGTGTGAAGTTTACTGAGGTACTAATCACAAGAACATCAAAAAACAACCTTTGCCAGGAGAAACGGTCCGGCCATGTTGGTGTTGTAAACGTCCATCATGTCTTTTTTACTGGTGTCACATAGCTTTGCTGGTGCAGCCGGTTTGTTAACAGCAGCGTTGTTGATGAGCAGATTCAGACCAGAAGCTCCAATATGGCCGTTCACAGCCTGGACAGCAGCACAGATACTGTCCTCATCTGACACGTCTACACACACACACACACACACACACACACACACACACATACACACAGGTAACAACACAATTACTCAACTTATTAATACTATTATTATTATTATTATTATTATTATTATTATTATTATCATCCTACACTTCTTAAATGTTCACTTTATGAAATGGCAACATTATTAAACTTGTAACAAAGTGGTTATAAAGTACATTTGTGCATTTGTGCCTGTTGTCATATTGCATCATAATTCTGACATGTCTTTTCTGTACAATTATTAACATTAGCAAGTATTTTCTAAAAAATCCATGTATGTTATTACATGGAGCCATTTTGGATTTTGTATGTAGTGTCTCTACTGCCTGCAGTGCTCGGACTATCCACCAGAGGGCAGAAAACACCCACCAGATCATACACAACCTTTTCAGAAAATTATTGATCTTGTTGAGTTCTACAAATGATGGCGTATTCAGGCCAGCAGATTCTGGTCGGAGCAATATGGCGGAAAACCATGGACGTCCACCAGAAAGGTCCAGGAAAACAACCAATAGCATTCATGTTATCTCATCTTCCCTGGAAGTAGTTTCCCAGGCTGGAAGTAATTTGTAGACCAAAAGTAAATTTAAAAAAAATACATTTTATAAATTGAATATGTTACTATATACAAATATAAACAAATTTTGCTCCATTTTACACGGCTTTCGCTTCTCAACATTACATTCCTGTTTACTGGACAGAATCTTTTTCTGCTGCCACTAACTGACGCATGCACCATTTAACAAAAAACAAGAAGACGGCATTGGCTGTTTGGTGTGACAGCTCCCGTTGACCATTCTGGTGGACCTTGGCTCCGGCCAGGTGCCTGTCTATTAGGGTCATAGATGGAAAAAATAATGAGGCAGGGAGATATGGGGTAATATTTTGAGGAAAAAAAAAACCTACAAATTTGCAAGAAAAACAAATTTACCACAAAAAAGTCACAACTTTGAAAGAAAAAAATTGCAAATTTGTGAGGAGAAATTTCAAAAAATTTGCTGGAAAAAAAATCATAAATTTGCAAAAAAAAAAAAACAAAAACAAAAAACAACTCACAAATTTAAAAGAAAAAAACATTATTTTTTACAAGGTAGGACGTGTCCATCTTCATGCAACACACTGTTGAATCTGAATGTCACGTTACTTATTGTCGCTGTGTCTTCACATCTCCATAAAGCATCAAATGACTTTATGTCTGAAGCACAAAGCGACTTCTTGCTTCTGTCCACTCAAAGGCTTCATCACTTTATCCTCATCAGCAGCACGTTTTCTCCTGAACAAGCTCAGTTCACAACAAAGTCTAAATGATAATTAGATGATTTGAGGCTAAAAGCACAAGTATTGCTTAATTGTTAAATGCAATGAAAAAGTATAATTTAATAAGATCATCCACTGCAGGCATTATAAGTCTTTGGTTTGAGTTAATTATTGGCTATAAAAACGTGCTTCAGATAAATCCATCACAGGAAACATGACGTCTATTCAGTTTTTTTGCCAAAGTAACTTTATTTAACAGATCCAACATGGAGCTGCACAGAAGAAAATGTATGTCTCCGCCAGGAAATATAGTCCCACGAATTTTACAAGAAATTAAAACGACTGTCTTCTACAATCGTGCATACATGTTAGCAGGTGAAACATTGAATTTTAAAGTGAGTTTATCACCTGAACATTTGATTTTGAAGGATTAAGAGATTTTCCAAAATAACAGGAAAAACAAAATATGGTTTTATGTTTTGGAAAATGGTTGTCAGGAACACAATGTTTATATGGGTTGTATTTATTGGGTGTAAACATGCAAAACACGGTATAGTCCTTTAACATTTGGCAAACACTGGTTCACCTTTTCTCAGCATTTTTCTGACTTTCATGTCAAATTTCTGAGTTTTTTCTTGCAAATTTATGAGGGTTTTGTGAGAAACCTGTGAGTTTTTTTCTCAGAATATTTCCCCCAATATTTTTTTTTAATCTAATAAGGTCATAATATGCAGTTCTACATACAACTCAGAAACCCAAGAGCCAAACTAGATACTGATGAAGTTATAGATTTGATACCATGTATTGATCATGACTGTCACATGTGAACGGCTCACTCATTTGATGAAGTTTAATAGAAATGAAGTCTTTAATATCAAATTTAAATACATGTATGTGAAGGTGTCGTGTTTACCCAGCTTTAGCAGCGTGATCTTCCCAGAATGCCGAGCGGCGAGCTCTCTCAGGGCCTGAACGATGAAGGGAAGTCAGAGAAAAGATCATTTCTACAGGTGATCTTACATTTCCTGAAGTATTTATATCACTTTCATTTTTACTTTAGAGATGTTTTTCAAAGTAAACACACTAATGCATTATAAAAACCAATAATGCATCAAAATCAAATATAAGATAATAACAGTATGTAATTCATTTCTTCTTATATCCTAAAATTAATATACTAAAGCATTTTCTGGTTCTGATACCAGAAAATAGCTTTTCCCATAAAAAAATGACCTTTCTTTATTTTTTATGAAATGCATTTTTATTATAAAAGGATTTTCTGTTGTATGGACAAAGACTCTTCAACAGACATTTCTATAACTTTTGACTCATTTATTCATTTTTACACATTCTAGTACTGTTACACCCAGCCTAGAGGTTCTTATCTGAGCATAACACAAATGACAGTCCTTCCTTACCCAGCTCCCAAAGCTTTGTTCACCATGCAGTTTATTTACCCTCAGGGTGGGCGTGGCCAAAATAACAAAAAAAAAAAAAAANAAAAAAAAAAAAAAAAGGGAGAGATTTGAACCTTTTTCCCAAAGGGAGAAGTTTGAACAGAGAGTAAACAGGATGTGACAGGTCTTTTAAGATTTTTAAGCCCAGTTTCTTCAGACGTGACTCATCTCATGTATACAGAGATCAAACTCAGCCAGAGCAGCTTCCACAAAGCTTACTAATTAATCAATATTACACAGAGTACAAAGCAGACTGGCATGTTGTCAGCATGAGTCTCCCAGCAGGCAGGTAGCTGGGGTTTAAATACTCTCCACCAATCCATGTTAGGACACACCTGCTCATTCAACCAATGCGGTCACACCACCTGTCACATTCAACCAATCAGGAACACAAGCTATCACACCTCAGTCTCATAGTGATGAAGAAACCGAAGCTTTCCAAAGCTCTGAATCACTTTGAAGCAAATGTACTGAAAATCATTAGGCTCGTTTGAGACGAGCCAGGCCTGCACAGAATCAATCACCGGCGATCGGTGCACAATGCATGCCGGTTAGATTTGTGTCCGACTTGATCCCGACTTGCTCTGACGTCAGTCAAATGTAGCAGTGATAACCTCTGAGATCAAGGCGGCTGCAGACTTTGGAGCCAGGCGCTGCAGTTGCTCTCCACCGACTGCACGGCCTCAGGGCATGATGGGAAAGGCCTGGCTCTCACCTGATCTAACAGCTGATTGGTTTAGACGTTGGCACAACAGTATGACGTTTTATAGAAACTTTTCATATTTTTGAATTGGAGAGTTTGTTTGTTGTTTTTCTTGCTATTTGTATCTTTTACAGTGTTTTATATATTTATGATGAAAGAATAAAAAAAGAAAAAAGAATTGGACAGATTCTGATTTTATTTGTCTGATTTTGAAGGTTTATTCTGTAAACAGAATACATGGTGATGGCAACTTTTTCCAGCCAGAGAGGCAGTAAGTATTTATTTCCAAACTGCCAGATACAATAACAGAACCTTAAATACTTTTAAATAGTGTGATGAGACACAAATTCCTTAGGTAACAAGAGAGATTTTATTGTTATTAGAATAACATTTTGCAAAGAACTGAGTAATAATTACATCTAGAATGTCAGTGAATGAAAACCAGTTATTTGTAGCCTATGTAGAGGTGAGAACATTTTGGCTATTGGTCAGATTGAACATGACATGAATGTTCTACGTGGAATTAGAGGCTGTCATGAATTGTTGACTAAGTTGGATGGATTACTATTACAATATTTTAGTAACTAAGACTTCTCATGCAACAATGCTTTATACATTTATTTTTATTAAATTATTATTATTATTATTATTATTATTATTATTATTATCATTATTTTAAGTGTTCTGTGTTATCAAAATTCAGATCTTATCTAAATTTTCATGAATCTCAAAAGCTATCCCTTCTCATACGCGTTATCTTCAGCCATCGTCCGCACCGTCCGCACGTGACTGTCCGACTTCACAGGTGGCTTTTAGCTCCTCCCCCTGCTGCTGCCTCCTGCTCCGTCTGTTTTCCAGGCGAGGCGCAGCTCATCTCAAACGAGCCTATTGCTTCGAAGCGTTTGATACAATCTAAACAGCGACATCTGGTGGCCATGCATTGCATTGTCATGTATTGCATTTGAGTGTAAGAATTGAAGGTGAGACTTCATGACAAATAGTGACAAAAAATATAACTGGACTCACCGCGGTCATCTTTGATCTAGTGTTGATTAACGGTTATATTCTGAGATCTGTGTCAATGTGTACATATGCCAAAAAAAAAACAGTTCATAAATAACTTTTAAGTAGCGACATGAAATATAAATACAAATGTTTGTATTTGTATCTGTATTTCTTTCGAGTATGCTACAAAAATAACCGTTATTCTGTTTAATCGTTTATCAAAAGAAACGCTTGTGCAGGTGGAGAAGTGGTTTTTACTGTAAATATGTTGAGGAACATGCTGGTGTAACTGGGATAGTATGTTAGCATGTTAAAACAGCATTTTTATTTGGCTGTTCTTCTGCTACTCAAGCCCCTTTTCAAAGCCCACTTGGAACGTCTTTGACGTGTTTGACGTAACGAAGCTTCAGTTGTATTGGTCACGTGATTTTTCGAAGCGAGGTATCCAATCATAGCTCCGTGGTACTTCCGCTTTATGTCAGCAGTCTGGCTGCAGCTTAACGTCATTATAACACTTACATTTAATGTTTTATAATGTCATCATAAATGTGTCTTTCACTTCACTTAAAAGCATAAAAATCTCTGCATTGTTGAAAACTGACTTTTCTACTTACAGAATCACAGCATTTGGTAGAGGCTCATTAAAAAAAAAAACAACTTGTTTCTATTTATTTTTTATTCCTTTAACAGTGCTGCCAACTTTTTGGAATACTCTGGAGTGAGATTTTTTTTTTTTTTTT
>VXCM01004702.1:0-40792 GCA_014773175.1 Lucifuga dentata
AAAAAAAAAAAAAAAATTAATTCACCATTCCAGTAGTATGTTTTAGGAAATGATTGTCAGTAACGTTATGTATAAAAATTGAATACATTAGGCTTAAATATGCAAAATGACCGGTATAGTCCTTTAACACACGTGGACGGCACAGGACAAAGATATATAGAAGAGCTGAGCCGTGTCTGAACCGGCTGTGCTGTAACTGATTCTGGCATTCCTTTCACCAGACTGCCTCTGTGACACACACACACACACACATGTATCCTCACAGGAACCACCTAAGACCCTTTAAGGAGGATAAGCGCAAAGAGAGGCAGTCAATAATTTATCTCGCGAATAAAGTGGAGTGTGAAAGCCTAAGAGACACTGGAGACACCACAGATAATCTTTATCTCTTTCATACGAGTGATTTCCATTTCATTTACTGTCACTCTGTGCTTTTAGGAAATCATTCAGGTTATTGAATTGTGATTTAGTAGTATTTCACATTTATTAAAAAAATTTAAAACTGATTTTGACAAAACTTGGCTGTGACATGGCTCAGGGAAGGACCAATTCATTTTTTGGGGGGGGGNGGGGGGGGGGGGGGGTTGATCCAGCATTTCTTAAAGGACCATAACGGCCATTTTGCATGTTTGAGCCTAACATATTCAATTTTCACACATGTAACCTTACTGAAAATCATTTCCCAAAGCATACTACTGGAAAGGTGAGTAAAAGAAAATATATATTTCCTACCTTCTAGACCACCATTTGTTTCAGTTCATTCTGGTACACTATTAAAATCAACTTATTGATACTTGAAATGTTCTTGGGTAATCCATCATCGTGAACAAGATGTGTATTCAGGGTTTTTTTTTTCTGTTTTTCAAAATTTTAGCATTTAAGCACAATAAAAAGCATGGAGTGAATGTATGTCTCCGCTGGGGAAAATTGAATATATGAAAATTGAATATATTAGGCTCAAACATGCAAAATGAATGGTATGGTCCTTTAACATTTATAACATCTCAGTTTCTTCAAACGTAATTTCACCTGTTTGATTTTTAAATAAATTAGGCATATTTATCCAATATTATGAGTTCCCTAAATTATTTGTTATCCTCTTTATTTATGTTTGTAATTTAGTTATACTATATACATTATGGTACATATAAGTTCCAGTTAGGTTATTCACAATAACCTGGCTATAAATTAACCCTGGTCTTGTTGTCTCATAATGAGATTACTCCCATTTTCTAATTTTATTTCATATCTGCGTCTCCTTTCTGTTTTGTATTTCTCTCTGTGTGAATCTTGTTCCGATCGTCCATTTTTTATGACTCAGTTATGACTCCTGGACTTTCACATGGACTTTCCCCCTGAAGGCGGACTTGCTTCAGCCACAGACAAGCAATCCAGGAAAAGTTTTTTGGACTTTGGCTTGACAACATATAGACGCCAACCAGACGTGTCCCACAGGCTGTTTGGATCCTCTACAGTCCTTTGGTGTTAATTCCCTTTGAGTCAGTCAGGGAGGATAGGAGGTGGAAAAAAAGTGTTAAAATAACTCCAAACAAGGAAAACAAACCATATAAGAAAGAGGGACATTTAATTTGAATATCTTGTATCTCAAAGTAACTCAGAGGGAAGGTTTTTTTTTCTTTTTTGGAATTTACACTATCAGTCTGTAGCCAAAACAAAATCTCCATCCAGCTGCTCAATCAGCAGAATTATGGAGTTTACCCGCCTGTGATGACTGCCAAACGCAGTCGTAAAACGTGGCAAGTGTGAGCGAGGGCAGAGCTTTGGGTGCTTCCACAGGGTCAGTGTTTAGCTAACCTCTGCATGAATGAAAAAAATTCCCACTTCTGACTGATCAACATCCTCACTGAAATATAGGAAGTTTCCCACCCTGTTGTTATTTCCAACTTTCAGGCCTCCTGCTGTTTTTTGTTTTTTTTTTCCCCTTAATGCATCTGGGCTGCATTAGTGAACATAACTCACATTAAGATGGCCCTCAGGTTACGTTTGGCTTTTAATTCAATTTAAAGATACTTATTATTTTGAGGCTTTTTATGGCTTTATGAGAAAGTAATGAAGTGACTGTAAAGCAAAGCCAGATTCAGGCACAACTGTGGCAAATGGTATCAGTCATATAAAAGTAATAATCAGCTTCCTGCTAATGCTTTATCACTGATTCATTCGACAAAATGGTGGGTTAAAATAAGAGATTTTCCATAAATAGCAGACGTCTCATAGATCTTTCCTGGGGAAAGTCCTCTGATGCACAACAAGCAATCTCATCCAAATGCAATTCCAGATCTACAGCCTCGTGCCTTAGTCAAGGGCACGAGGCTGTAGCATTGATCTAACAAACATGTTTTTGATGATAGAGGAAACCCACTGAAACATGGAGGAAAATGTGAAAACTCCACACAGAAAGGACCAGGGCTGGCATGGCTTCCTACACAGGACCTCCTTTTGAGGAGACAACAGCGCTAACCACTATTAGCGATAATAATAAAACTTTATTTTTCATAAGAAACAGTTTTTTGTTTTTTTTTTAAGTTTATCCAGATCTGAACCAAATTGCACTTATTAGTAGTCCATTATGGGATAATTATGCTCAGTTTTTAATTTGGGATTAGTGTATTACTTTTGAGGAAATTGACAAAAACATTAAAAATACCCTATTTAGCAATGTTAAGGAGGTTTTTTTTATTTTTATTTA
Source organism: Lucifuga dentata (assembly GCA_014773175.1). Lineage (NCBI taxonomy): Eukaryota > Metazoa > Chordata > Actinopteri > Ophidiiformes > Bythitidae > Lucifuga > Lucifuga dentata. Next base: position 2,708 of record VXCM01004702.1, read on the forward strand.
TTCATTTATTTATTTTTTGATTCCTGGATCCTCCCCTGGATCTAGATCAGCGCCAGATTTTAGGAGTTCATCCTGGGCCGTGCATCACCCTTTCACCAAGTTCAGTCAAAATTTGTTTAGAACTCTTTGAGTAATCCTGCTAAAAAAAAAAAAAAAAAAAAATGAAATTAGCAGACATGGGTTAAATCCTAACCTCCTTGGCAGAGGAGTTAGCATGACCAAGCCACAGCTGAACACATAAAGAAAAGAACTATAAAATGTAAAATACCAGATACAGAAACTCAACGGAAAACGACGTGTTCATGTGCAAAAAATATCAGAAAACATTATTCTCGGTGTTCTGGCAGATCTATACGAGCCTGAAGGACGGAGGCCAGGATCAACACATCGATCACTGGTGGAATTGATGGGATGAGCAGCGATGTGGGGGTTTACAGTGAACCTGTGACCCATTAACTGACTCTCCAGTGTGAAATCACCACAGGACTCAGTGTTGCCTGAATTGATTTTTTTTTTTTTTTTNTTTTTTTTTTTTTTTTCTGTTTGTTTGTGTATTTTCCACAGGCAACCTCTTCTTCTTGAGTCTTAATCAGAACTGAAATACCATGAAATTACATCTTTGCTGCCTTATGTGTCAGTATTTCCTGCTTAGTCATGATTTCCTTAAACGCATAGATCTAATCTAAAAACCCAAATGAATGTAACTGTGAATCAGACAATGAACCAGCACATTCCTGTCTCTACCTGTTCTGTCCTGTCATAACACCAGCCACAGGACTTCATTCGTAATCTTCTTCCTCTTCTCATCCTGTCTCCTGTTTGTGCTTCCTGCTGTTGCAATTTATCACGTTGTCTTCTTGTGCCTGATCACATCTGACCAGGCATTTTTGCTTATGTGCATTAGAAAGTGCAGCTTTTTTTTTTTTCTGTAGATAAGTGCATATTTGATAAGATAACANTGCATTAGAAAGTGCAGCTTTTTTTTTTTTCTGTAGATAAGTGCATATTTGATAAGATAACAGGTTTTTGCCCTCTGTTACCATGACGTATAGATACACGTGTGGCTGAGAGGTTGGTGAGTGCGTGGAAAGTTTGAAGGGCAAAAAAATTATTCTGTGTTTTCTTTGAGTCTAAAAGAGATTCTACTCTCACAAAACAAATTAAGAATTGTCACACATTTAAAAGACCATACCAAACCATTTTGCATGTTTGAGCCTAATATATTCAATTTTCATACACCTAACATTACTGACAATAATTTCCCAAAGCATAGTACTGAAATGGTGATTTAAAAATGTTTTTCCTACCTTCAAGACTGCCATTCAGTTCATTCTGGTACACTTTTAAAATCAACTTGTCAATACATGAAAAGTAATTTTAGCGTTTAAGCACAATAAAAAGCATGGAGTGAATGTATGTCTCCACCAGGGAATATAGTCCTNATTTTAGCGTTTAAGCACAATAAAAAGCATGGAGTGAATGTATGTCTCCACCAGGGAATATAGTCCTAAAAAAAAGGCCGTTTATCAAAAAATTTAAAGGACTTTGACTTCATAAGGCTGTGTAACTATTAGCAGGCGAAATATCAATTTTTAAGGTGGGTGTGTCGCTTGAATATTTGATTTTGAAAGATTAAGAGATTTTTGAAAAATATCAGGGAAGTTGAAATACAGTTTTATCCTTTGGGAAATGATTGCCAGTTACATAACATGTATGAAAATTGAATATATTAGGCTCAAACATGCAAAATGGGTGGTACGGTCCTTTAANCATAACATGTATGAAAATTGAATATATTAGGCTCAAACATGCAAAATGGGTGGTACGGTCCTTTAAATCCCTGTCCTAACATTTTAAAGGATGAAAAGCTAAATTGGAAGTAACCTTTTCCTGTCATTAAAGCTGTCCTATTTACAGGATTAGCTTGAATGTGTGTCTAGTAAATCAGAAGCCTCATAGTTCATTCAATGTTTTCACTCAGTTGCTGCTGGATTCTGCAAATCCTGAAGCGAACTTTCCGAATGTCATCTTGAGCCGAGTTGTTTTCAGGAAATCTGTTGAGGCAATGTTCCTAACATGTGCCTCCACTCCTCGTGTGCCCGCAGAGTCATTATGGAGATTGGTCATGGGGCTGCGTGCATAGTGAGTGTGTGTGTTGTCTCAAAGTGGACCATTAGACCACAGCTGGTGCTCAGCAGTACAGTATGCCAGCCATGAGCAGCTGTCATTTTGATGGACTTGGATTGTGGGAAAGTGAAAGTCAGACTATATTAACACATCTTGATGGCCAGTTATGTTTTTTTTTTTTTCTTAGATGCAGTTTTTGACAGGGTCTTTACATCTTCTTTTTAAAGTGGCCCATATCTGTTTATTACCCTGTTTAGACCTGGAACAACCCGGATATACAAACAAGGGTTTCGTTATGGAGACAGAGGTAAAAAAAAAAAATGCCAAAAGGGATCAAATAAGACAGAAATGATACAAGCTATTGCTATGCAAAGCATCTATAAAGTCCATGACTTAATTATATTTAAGGTGGAGAAGAAGGATTAGAAGAGTGTTGCCTTTTTGATGCATACATTGGAATGGCAAAGAAATTCTGATTCTGATTAGCTAATTCCAGCTAACCAGAATTAGGTAATATTGCATTTGTGCATCAGTACAGACACAGAAACAACTCAAAGTGGAGTTTTTTATTGTACATTCACATGTCGTGTGCTCTTGAATGCACCACTATCATCAAACACAAGTGACTACCAAGTTATACATTCCACTATATGCTGTACTGAATGAAGCATAATTTGGATGGCGAACACACACATCTTTGATTAACAGGATGGCGGAACTTTTGAAGGAGCAAACTGACACCCAATACGGTGAGAATGAAAGATACCACGGTGAATCAAACACCGTTTGAACTGCAGCATCCTATTTACACACACACACACACACACACACACTTTGTAAGTGTTGTGTCACTTTGGATCTGTGCATGATGAGATAGTTCTGTAGCAATGCAGATTAGCATTTTTTTTTCTTCTTCAGAAATCATCAATTTCAAAGGAATTTTTCTCAGGATATGAAAATGATTTTGTAGGTTGTTGTGGCAGTTTGTCACACAGAAGTTCCTCTTTTTTTTTTTTTTTTTTNTTTTTTTTTTTTTTTTTATTAGTATATGCTTAAAGTCTTCTTTTCTGCCTATATTCCACGGCAGGCTGTATATCAGAGCAAATAATTATAATAATCTAATGTGGGTTGAAAACCTGCAGAATAAGAGGATCATTTTTATATTTTTTTGGAAATAACACAAACATAAAGGAGAGATATCCACAGCATGTAGAGAACCACGTCCCATTTCTACCTGCAGCACAAACTTTCCTCACCTGATGTTTAAATAACTGTGATGAAAGAAATGATGTGCAGCTCTGCTACTAGATTTACATGTTCTTCCATGTCCATTTGGAGGCCTATTTAGAAATTTCTGCAATACTTTTATATGAAAAAAANTTTTTTTTTTTTTTTTTTTTTGCTTGTTTCAAGTAAAGGATATTTTGCTTTTTGTTCAACCATGCCAGCAAAATTTGAAACTTTACATTTATTGCTTAATCAAAATATTCTGTGAACCTGTGTATTTAATGAGAGATAAAATTATTGTACACATCTGAAGGATATTTCTTATTGAAACATAAAACATTGCCTCATGAATTTACACTTGGTAATAGAGTGGATTCTCCTCCTCTCCTCCAAAATGGTCTCGTCATGCAGCTCAAAGCATCTTCACAAGGAACGTGCTCAGAGGCGAGGCCTGTAAACTAGGTCGCAAGAATGAGCTCAGGAATTTTGCAAGATGGGAATGAAAGTTTGTATGTGCATGTATGTGTGTGTGTATGTGTGTGCGTGCATGTGTGTGGTGGGGGGTAAAACAATGCATTATTAAGACCTAGTGTTTTTAGCCTGAGTGAATGCTTCTGGTTTTATTTATTCAGGTCTGGGAGACATTTGTAAATGCAGCATGTGCCTTTTAAAAATGCCATAAAAGCGCTCGGTCATTTAATAGGCACATTTCCGTCTTTTTTTTTTTTTTTTTTTTNTTTTTTTTTTTTTTTTTTTGAGTTATATAAAAACTGGCAGTTGAGGGTGAAGATTAAGGTGCAATCATAAGAGAGGAGCAAGAAAAGTGCTCCTCTACCAGCATTTTCAACAAATTCAGATAACTTGATGATCGTTTCAGTTAGATAAGGGCTGAGTTTAACCTCTGAGGCCTTCAAACGTTTCCTCCCGTGTGAAAGTGTTGGAGGATAATGATGGTCGTATTCCTCTGTCCATCACTTTGTGCCTGGTCGACAAAGAAAAAGGTGTCACATAAAAAGGTGTCACACCATTAAAAGATCTCCTTTTGTGTGTGTGTGTGTGTGTGTGTTTTAGGATAGCAGCCAAGCTGATTGTCAGACCTCAGAAGCTTTTACATTTGATGAGGTGAGATCCTGTCAGCCGTAACAGTGTGTATGTCCATTGTATTTGTGTGTGTAAGTGAAAGATGAACAGAAACACAAAGAGGACAAGTATTGGCACTTGTGTGTGCACGTGAGCAGTGAAATGCGGCACCCTTGAGCCCATAAATCAAATGCATTTTTGCATGAAGACTCAGACCTGCATGTCTCAGGAAATATGTAAGCGGAGGCTCTGTAAGCAGTGTTCTCATAAGCGTAGCATGTGTGTGTTTGTGTCTGTACATGCAGACATGCATGAGTGTATATGTGTGAATGCATGCATGTGAGCACGTAGAAGCATGTAGATGAATTATAGGGAATCTCTGACTTGCAGAGATCAGCCAATCAGAAAGGAGCATCGGGCTGCAGCACAGGCCTATACTTAATGTTTACTTTCTGTGATCTGTTAGAATACTGTAACATACACACACACACAGACACACACACAGCCTGACACGATAAAGATTTCCTTTTTAGGAAATCTAAAGAGCATCAATATGTTATGATGCCTCTTATCATGATAAAATTATAGATTTTGTCATTTTGTATTCTGCAGTAGTGGAGACAGAAGTACTAAAAACATTTACTTAAATAAAATTACTCCTAACGTACTGAAAAAATGCTCAATTCGAAATAAAAATCTTACATTAAAAATAAAAAGCTATTAGCAGTAAAATGTAGTCAAGTATCACAACATAAAAGTAGTTTGAGAGAAGATGATGGTGTGGTTTTGCAGGTAAATTCTGTGGTTGTGATGATTCTCTGGTGAATAAAATGGTAGCAGTTCAGATTTCAGCCATTCAACTTGAAAAAGGCGGAAAATGAAAATGTTATACCTGAAGTAAGCAAGACTATGGTCTTCTAGAAATCAAGGACAGGAATTGTCTATCATATTTTTAAATTGTGTGACTTTGGGTTTTGCGTCTCTTTCTGGAGGTGATATAAAGAGACAGTGCACTGCCTGGGAATTGAACCCAGGTCACAAGAATGGGAATCTTGTATGATACCACTACACCAGCAGTGCTACTTAGAAGGTGATGGGCTTGTTGCAGGTGAGATAGAGAGGTGAGTAAATGTAGGAAGGAAATGGCAAATTAATGTGTAAAGAGAATGGGTGTGGTCGGAGGTGAATGAATGAATGAATGACTAGAGAATTTCATAGAGAAAAGATGAGCAAAAAGTCATGGAAAAACGAAAGGAACCCATGTGGAATGACTTTATAAGAATTACAATTTGACTTTTCTTTACGTTTCATGACAATAGAAAGTCATATTTATGAGGCAAAGTAAATGCTTATGAGATAATTGAAGGGAAGCGCTAATGCAAAGCCTGTCTATGATCATAGTCATGTAAGGATCTGACACCTTTTATGTTTTATTTAGATCGTTAAAGTTTTTTTTTTCCCCGCTGCACTTGAATGTAACCCAGCTCACTAACTCCTCCCTGCAGCCTCAATCCATTTCATTTAAGACAGCTGGTGGTAGCTAGCTTCCTCTCTTGCTGTTGTTTAGTCTTGTGGTCATGTGTGTGTCTTCATTTGAGCTTTGCAGATATGTGAACTACAGCAATCAAGTTGACTTCAGGTGCTACGCTCATTTGCTGTGCATGTTTGTGTTGTTGGGGATGAACTTAGGGTGAGTTTTCGGTGGACACTCCGAGTTGTTAAGTGTTAACTTAAGATTTTTGGTGTTGCACATTTTATTGATATTTTGCATTTCCCAGGGTGAAATTCCCTTGGGCGGTCAATATTCTTGCACTACATTCGCAAATTAGAAAAAATATTCATCCAACACAATCTTCCAAATAATAACTTGGTCAGTCTTTGGTGTGTTAAGGCAGACAGATACTATGAGTTAGGCATTTTAAACCAGTTTGGAGTCAACGATTAATTCTCAGATTTGGAATTTCAGGATCATAAACTGGCATTTACCCTCTGAAGAGTCGTTCGTACCTTGGGTAAGGCGACTCTTTGGGTCACATTGAAGTCATGAGCAAGTCGTTGGAGAGTCGACTGCTAGATAGCTAATGACCTGGATGACTCACAATCATCATGTTATGTTCACATTCACACAGAATTCTGGTTAAATGTGTTTTTTTTTCTGAGCAGTGTGAGCAAACCTTTTAGTTTTATTTGTCAGACATGCTCACAACCATGACTGTGAGCCATCAAGACAAAAAGCTTTATATTTACGTGGTATTTTCTGTAGAATTTCTCTTGGTATTTGGATAAGAACATGGCTACTCAATTAGTAGAACATGTAACTCAATCATCAGGCTAACATTTAATGATTGTTAGAATTAAATCAGGCTAAATCTGTCTTCATTTTAATCCTTCAGTAGCTGTTTTTTTTTTGTTTTTTTTTTCCTGAAGCAGCCACTGTGTCTGTATGTAACTGGGGGCCCTCTGTACTCGAGCGTCTCATTTGATTGGTTTAGCTCACGGTAGCATCTGCCTGAAGACCTACAATTTTCCTCATTATACGGAGGAGAAATGGGGGTATTCAGAGGGGAACGGGTGATTAGAGGAATGATTATAGTAAACCTCTTTTATATTGGTCTGCTGGGTGGGTGCATGGGAGAAGACGGGGGTTGCTGAGTGCTGAGAGGATACGGGTTAAAAAGAGGATGGGGGGGTGAGATGAGTGATAGCTATAGAGGTGACAAAGCAAAGAACAATAGAGCAAATATATGCAGGGGGAATAAAAAATGGGAATACAGTGATATTATTTATACGAAACAGCTTTTTGTTGGAAGTTTGCAGAGGATGAGGAAGAGATGAACAGACTTTTCTGGTTAGAAAACAGGAGAAGGAGTTAGAGGTAGATTATGATAAACTGGTGTTGACTCCAGGCTTACAGCTGGCTGATTGTTCATCTGCCTGTTTGCCCCACAGGACCAATCCTCTTATATGTACCCACACATGTAGACATCTAATCCATGGCCTTTATTTCCAGGCAGCTCCACATGCTCATACAGCTCTGCAGGGTTTCACCCAACCTGGGTTCATCATTGACTGCAGATACATGAGTGTGTGTGTGCAGTGGATGCATTGTGTATTTTTCACGCTCTTGGTTCCATTGCGCTGAAGAAATTTGATCAATCGTATAAGAGAAGCTAGTTGATAAATAGTAATTTCTTCTAATTTTGGTCTCTCAGCACTTTGACCTCACCTGGAATTGAAAATCAGTCAGTACTACAAATACTTCATCAGAGGATCTGCAGAGGACAAAATTAGATTAAATGGGCAATTATCAGTTAGGAACGTTTGTCATCTGTTTGGTTTGGTCCAACTCGTGTGTTGTTTCAAGTATAAACCATGTAAACAGACATTTAATATGGGCCATTAAAAAAAAAAAAAAAAAAAAAAGACAATGTAAAGATGCTGGCAAAGAAGTTGTATTATTGTCAAAAATTGTTTTAATTGGAGCCCTGGAGTGTAAACAGAGCTTCATATTTTTGGTTTAGGTTATGCATTTATGCTGGAGAGAAACGAATGCAGTTGCAGACAGTGTAAAAGTGAAGTGCATTGCCCGGGAATCGAACCCGGATCACAAGAATGGGAATCTTGTATGATACCACTACACCAGCAGTGCTACTTAATGGAAACAGAGGCCTGTTACAGCTCAGATAGAGAAGTGAGAGAATGTAGGCAGAGACAAAGTAGAGGTGGAAAAAGATATTAACATTTAGGGGAGGGGGGGAGATAGAGGATTAAAGATAGAAAAGACAGAAGGAAATAGACATGGGACCCATGTAGAAGGATTTTATAAGAATTACTATTGTCTTTCTTTGTGGAGAGGCGAAAAAAATATAGGAGGAAACAAGCCAGAGGATGAAAATGACATTAAAGTCGAGTATCAGATATGGAACACTTAAAAAATAAGATGCAAAGAGGCAATCAGAAAAAATCTGATATAAGCAAAAATCAGAATTCATCAAGACCTGTGGTTTGTAGCCTTGAAATCCCTTATTTTGCCTAAAAGACACAGTTACTATTTCCCTCAAACAGCAACTCATGTTACAGTGATATGAAATAAAAAAATGTAGTGACTCACAGTTTAAAGTTGGAGCCAGTCAATATGTGGGAATTTATTTTTTTTACTTGTAATTAAATTCTTGTTAAATTAATTTTCATCTTTGAATGATCTACAGAGTCTAAAGTTTGATCCCACTGGAAATGTGGAAACGTACCGCAGCCTGACACACAGCGTAAATCACGTCTGTTACTCACACATTAAATCTCTACTTTGCATGTACTTTTCTTAGTTTTTCCTGTCCACTGACTCACGGCAGTATTTCCACAGAGATACGTTCAGCCGTGCTGTGAGTCAGCCGTGGTATTTTCCCATGTTTACCTCTGTGAGAGAACCTTTCAGGTGAGCACGGCTACAGGAAGGACAGAAAAAAATCAATAAGGTCTGAACAGAGGTGTGGCGAATTCTGTAACATAGGTGCTTATATGAGTAGTCTGATTCAGACTTTTTCACCACCTGACTAACATGCCTCCAACTGTAAGAAAAAACATCATATGTCCTTCCATTACAGCCTTAACTTCCATGAGGCTGCTGTCCCACAACAGGACAACGTGAAAACACACATGTACAGGAAATGGAGTTCATCATTTATAAATAACACACATCACACCACTTAGTTTGACCTAGTCTACTACCCTGCATATCTGCCAAGCTGCCCCATGCATGGACCCTCCCCCATTCCCCTACTAACCCCATCTGACTTACTGGGCTCCATTATGGGACTCTCCTCTGAACCATCTCGCTGACTTTATGACCTTAGATTGACGTCATCTTTGTGAACTTAAGATCTTCTTGCTGGATCAGAGCACATATGCTGTATTTTATGTCTTCCTGTACTGTTAAATCTTTATTAGTCTGTAATTTCCTACTTCCCCTCCTGTGGCTCATATTCTGGTCAAGAAGATGGGATCTCTCTCTGAAGTGCGCAGGTTTCTTCTTTTTTTTCTTTCTTTCTTACATGTTAAGGGTTTTCACAGAGTTTTTTTTTTTTTTTTTTNTTTTTTTTTTTTTTTTTTGTCATCTTAGAGACTAACCTGGGCTAGGTTACAGAACCACTGCTGTGGGCCTTTAAATCTCTTTGAGACATTTTGTTTTTGTGTGATATGAGGCTACACGCACACACATGCTGTCATCTTCAGTTTTCTTCTTCATCATGAAACCGGTTTTATTTGTAAATAATGCTGCATTCGACAGACCTCGGAAGTCGAATTTTTACCAGTTGTAAGTTCCAACTTCCAACCTCAATCCGTTCCAGCCAAATGTAATCAAAAAAAGCATAGCTGAACACCAATAAATACTGTAAAATTAATTAAACATCGTAATAAATGCTAACTAAAGTAAAGTTACAGGTAAGGTACAGGACTGTTTGGTTGTGTTGTTTTACAATGATATTAATCACAGTGGGTATTAAACATTTGTGCAGATAAGTAATATTCTGAAATTATTTACACTTACATATCAATGACAAACAGGTATCATACAAAATAGATAGTTAACTTGGCAATATATTCTGACCTTTTTATTTCAATTTCATGCAAGAAAAAATCCTTTATTTGCCTTTTAGCTGATCATTTCCATTCACAAAGCTCGCTTCCATGGGCGCTGCCATGTTGAGTGACNTTGCCTTTTAGCTGATCATTTCCATTCACAAAGCTCGCTTCCATGGGCGCTGCCATGTTGAGTGACATCATACTTGGTAAGTTCAGGGTAGATAATTTTGTTCGAGTTTCCGAGCTGGAGCTCCGACTTCATCGCATTTTTCCAAGTAAGAATTTCGGAAAAATCTGAGTTCCGAGGTCTGTTGAATGCAGCAAGATTCTCTGTTGAAATTCGTGGGCACTTCACCTCCGCTTATAAAGCCCTGAGGAGTCAGTGAGGGTGCCATGTTGAAAGGCCTGAAACACCCGTTGACCCCAGGTTGCATCCCAGATGATGTACCCTAGCTTAGCATTAGCAGATGTATCACGACAACAGAGGAGCTACAGACAAATATAATATAAATATCTTGCATTTTTGCCAGATTCTATGTATAATCCATCCTTCGACGTAGTCCATCCATCCATCCATTATCCTCCGCTCATCCGGGTCTGGGTCGCGGTGGCAGCAGACTAAGCAGATCAGCCCACACTTCCTTGTCCCCGCCCAGGCCCTCTAACTCCTTCTGGGGGACTCCGAGGCGTTCCCAGGCCAGCCGGGAGATGTAATCCCTCCAGCGTGTCCTGGGTCTTCCCCGGGGCCTCTTCCCAGTTGGACGTGCCTGGAAGACCTCCCTAGGGAGTCGACCAGGGGGCATTCTTATTAGGTGCCCGAACCACCTCAACTGACTCCTTTCAATGCGGAGGAGCAGCGGCTCTACTCCGAGTCCCTCCCGGATGTCCGAGCCTCTCACCCTGTCCCTGAGAGTGAGCCCAGACACCCTACAGAGGAACCTCATTTCCGACACTTGTATCTGTGATCTTGTCCTTTCGGTCATTACCCAGAGCTCATGACCATAGGTGAGTATAGGAACGTAGATTGATTGGTAAATTGAGAGCCTCGCCTTCTGGCTCAGCTCCCTCTTCACCATGACGGTCCGGTACAGCGTCCATAGGACCTCGGACGCTGCACCAATCCGTCTATCAATCTCACGCTCCATCCTACCCTCACTTGTGGTCAAGACCCCGAGATACTTAAACTCCTCCATCTGGGGTAATGACTCCCCTATAACCTGAAAAATAGAATGTTACCTTCGATGTAGTTAAACCGGAAAAATATACTAAATGAGCAAAACTTAATGAAATAATTCCTCATACATGACAGCATGAATAACCTGATGTCAGATATGGAAAAATCCCACAGTGCAGATTCTTCATCAGGGTCGATGACATCATAGCCGTACCATTTTCCAATGATGTTGAAATTGGAAGTTTTTGGTGTGTGTGTTCAATGATGTATCACATCAGCAAGTGCAGATGAGAGAGAGAAAAGGAAGAATGTGTGTGTTTGTGTGCTTTCATTCCTTTGTTTTCATCATGCTGTATGCAACTCTTCAGTTACATTTTACCTTCATACATCTATTATTTTTTTCTCTCCCCTCCTTCTTAAAATCATTCTCACTAAAATATGTTCTTAATAGAATGTCTATAATCTCTATTTTTTCCAGTTCTATCACAGGAATGGCTGCTATTCATACACCACTGTGTAACCTGAGGCAGAACAGAGGGCTGGTGTGGAATTTCACTTGAAAGAGTGTGTCCCTGCACGTGTGTGTGTGTGGTATGTCTACATATCTGTGCGTAAGTGAATATGTGTCTGATGGTTTTGTGTGTGTGTGTGACAGAGAAACATGGTTGTGCTTCGCTTCTGGTCCCCTCCAGGTGAAGCAGAGTTAATATCTCGGTGTGTTTGTTTCTGTTGGTGCTCGGGACGTGATGCAGGTTATTATATCCTGTCGTGTCGTCATCCTCGCCACACTGCAGGGCCTTGTTCTCTCTGCTCCCTCTGTCGTATTTCCCACGTCACTGAAGCCAAATATGAGACAGATTGAGTTATTTTTGTCACAGCTAAACATAACCGCTTCAGACAAAACACACATTTTCACAAGCTAGTTCTTGAAGATGATGTTTCTCTTTGTCTTTGCGGAGTAAGAAGGTGCTTCTGCTGAGTTTCTGTATTTGTAGATCTGCGAATTTCTGGAGTTGGATGGTTTTGCAGGGTGTCTCTTTCTTTCCCATCTTTCATGATTAATGTTTTTGCACTAACTGAGATGTCAGTTGCTTAAATACTCCACTTCCACCCCTCTCCCTGCTGCATGCTCTAACCAAATCTTACGCCACACTCCAGCAAACACACACACACTCCCACACCTGACGCAGAGGCTGAGTCACCTGTGGTCATCACTCTGACGTCTTAATTTGACGGGAGTCAACACTACATGTGGGTACACACATATAACAAACATGCTCTTGCTTGCTTAGTTAGTTATGCATACTTGTGTAGTACACACACACAAACTCAACAAACAAGCATATACATCCACAAATATGCAGTACATGATGCCCTAATTCTTTGGCAATCTGTGTTTTCCAGACAGAAAACACACAACAGATGCTTTACGCCATTTACGCCATGCTGCAGATGCAACGCTTGCACGACATCTGCAGAGTTATTTCATAAACTTCTCCTTTTTTGTCCATATCTGCTCTCTCACTTCTTATTTCCAAATGTCATCTGTCTGATTCTCAGTTCCTCTTTGTGATTAGATTAAATAAACTGTTACAGTTTGGAGCTCAACTATTGTGAAATCTGGGTTGCATAGTTCATAGAGTTGTGGTGTTCCAGTGTTTGACCGATGACTCCTCAGGGATGCAGACAGTGGAGAGAAGGTCCAAATATGTCTTTAGATCCGTGCGATGATTGAGATTACACTAATGTGCAGGTTGTCAGCTTCTCGTTAATTGACATGACGGGTGCATCCTGCAGGCCTGCATTTTTATATTCCTCCAAGCTGATATGGAGCTGGATGCACTGTGGCAGAAATTATATTAAATTTTGCATGCATAAGTGCAGGTGAAATATATGCTGCAGTTGTAATTGCATTTCAATACAGTACATGCACATATCCATACACACAAATCAGAAACAGGCTAAATGTTTCAATATGCCTCTTGATTGGGGCTCTAAATTAAAAATTGATGCCACGCTCTACTGAGCTCTTGGCTGTATCTGTTGAATATTTAATGCACAGTCTGACTTTTCTTTTACATTGGCACCATTATGTTGCCGTGGGTATATGGGACAGGAAGCCATTCTCCGCTACTTCCTGTTTGATAACGCTGATCCCCTGTGGAAGAGCAGGAGGAAACCCCACCAGAGGAAAGAAGAGGAGGAGAAGGAGGAGGGGGGGGGAGTGTTAGTGTGACTGCATGTGTAGTGATAACACAAAACTGAAAGTGTCAGATTTTGGAAAAGAAGCTGTAAAATGTCATTTAAGCTGATGCAGACAGAATGGAACACGCCATGCATTTATGATAACTTGGNGTGTCTGTTTCAAGGCTGACAGACAGGTTGAGGGAGCAGCAGGGTAAAAGAGCCAGACAGCAAGTTACCACAACACGATGGCAGCAATGGTGTCACATCACAAAACCCAAGGACTTGTTTTGTCTTTATATCAGAGAGATTCAGGATGGAACAAGAAGCCGCATGTGTCTGTGTGAAAGAGGGAGAAAGTGAGCGAAATGTGTGTATGTGTGTGTGAGAGAGATATAGAGGGTGGAGGGACCTCTAGGGAACAAGAACCTCATCTCAGACTCCAGAAATCCCTTTCATGTGTGACTAGGGCTGCTTGTGTGTCTCCTCGTTATCTCCCCTCACACAGACCGGATATCTCTTTCTCTGTGCCGGCTGCTGACTCTGTAACCCACACCAAGTCTCGGCAACGCAACTTTGACCTGCTTTCCTCAGCACACTGCCTCTGTCTAAATTGATCTTCAAATAATGCTGCTGTTTTTGAGTTTAACAGGAATCTAATATATGCACATACATGGAAATACAATGTAACACGAGGGAAAAAAAACATGTATTTCTTGTATTGGAGTGCCATATGGAACATTTTATATAGACATATATCTCATTGTATTCACATATTTTACATATATCTACAGATTTACATATATGCAGATATACAAAACATATAAACCATTTGTCTTTTATATCTGGCATGTATGTTTTATGGGCAGGCATATCATTATATACTGTATGTTATCCATACAATGTGTTCGTATGTAACATATAGTATTTGTTTGTCTGGTATAGAGATGCTTTTATATTTAACTAGGTTATGTTTTCAAGTGTGTTGGTTGGCTAGTTTGTTAACAGGATTATGTAAAAAGTTATGATCTGGTTTTAACAAAACTTGGTAGTGCACGGCTCAGAGAAGAACCCTTAAAATGTTGATCCAGATCCAGGGATTTATTTAATGATTTCTCAACATTGTGCAACAGGGTGCTTTTTGATATTTTCCTCAGTTTCTTCTGAAATAATACACTGATCTCAATAATAAAATCATACATTTAAAATCACATATTTATCCAATGATAGACTTCTCTATGACGCTGTTATAGGTGAAATTTGTTTCGAATCCGGATAAGGATCCATAATACACTAATCTTAACGAAAAAATCTGACATGTTATCCAATGATAGACTATTAATATATGCAGTTTGGTCATGATTTGGATCTGGCAGACTATATATAAAATATATGCTTGGGGGAGAGGAGTACATTAATGAAATTGCTGTACATTAACAAATAGAGCAGAAACATGCAACTACGTCTAATGTGTAGCTGAGATGATGCTGATTCAGTAGCATGCAAACTATTTGATTTATCTTTAATGGCCACAAAAATAGATAGGTATTATGTTAATTATACTTTCTTTCTCTTTAGTCAGTGTATTATTAGAAGAAGACTTGTTCGGCCTTGGTGGAGGTATGAATTGTGTTAGTATCAACAGATCATCACCAAATATGGAGCGCTTAAACTGAGTTGCGGAAAGGAAAGAGGCGAAGATTAGGTTAAAAAATGATGAGATGACGCTTTAATTTACTGACGTAATCAGTTCTATTTTATTGTCGATCTTCTGTTTTTTGTTTTTTTTGTTATTTTAAGACTCAAATTGTGTAAAGAAATGGCGACAGATCAAGAATTTCCTCTGTATTGATCAGAAAATAACATGAGAAAAACACTGTAACATTACACACATGATTGCTTTTGTCTGGTCCACCGCAGCTGCTCAGATATTGACTGGTAATTGATTAAGTTATTATTCTGACCTATTCATCATGAAGGACAATGATTTATAAGGCTTCACCAGCAGTCAAGCATCCATATAATCCTGGTAATTGCTCCCAGTCGCCCTAATTCTGTTTTGTCTCTGTGTCCCTCTTTTTCCCTCGTCTTTATTTCTGCAACAATGCAATGTCAGTGGCTTACGTAAGAACATGAGAGAGTCTAAGCCTTCTGAAAGCATGATGAATGAACCAGAGATTCAAAGAAAAAACTGGGACAGAAAACGAAAAGAGAATGTTTAATACTGAAAAGAAGACGCTTAAAAACATCTGTGTCTTGTCTTTCAAGGCCTCGCTTGAATGATGGAGATCAATATTTTACCCAAATTCACCTCTGTCACCCGTAAAGTCAGCATGTACAGCTGTAATATATGAGAAGGAAAAAATAAAATAAAAGCACATGAATACTGTCAGAACATGAAATAGGCAGTTTGCTAGTGATGATGCAGTAACATGTCCTCCTCTTAGTCGCAGAAACATTCATAGTCACAAGCCCCTCCCCCAACACAAATGTATCTACTGTACATTAAATCACACACATACACACACACTAAAGGCTGCCAAATGTCAGCTGAGATCTGGGGCAGTTTCCTGCCGGGCATGGCCCAAACGCCTACATGCTGCCAGATGAGGTCCTGTATGCAGTCGAGCATGTGGTTACCACGGTGATCCCAGTCTCTCTCCATCACCACCAATAAAAACACTAAAAAGCTGTGGAAGGGGGATTGTCTGGGAGGCATTTAGTGGAATGTCATGTGGTATTACCCCAAACAGCGTGTGTGTGTGTGTGTTTCAGGGACATTTAAAGGGTTGAAAAGGGCCTTGGAGGTTGTCTGGACACTTTGGTGTGATAATAAAACACACACTAAGAGACGGTGTTGTTTAATGTCCTTTTATAGGCTTTTTTTATGTGCCTTTGATTTCGGTTTAGCATCCATTACCAGCACCACAGAGTGCCAGGAGGCTTTATTGTGCCAATGATTACACAGGCTCATTGACTCTCTCTTTTCGGATGCATTTCATGGTATTAGCAGCTATTTAAATGGACATATGTGGCTCTTAACTTTGTTCTTTCTCACCCTTTATTTCCCTTTTGTTAGCTTTTAATCACATGCATCCAAGCACAAAATCATACTGTTCAGTGGAGTTATATGAACTATAATACTTTAAGTAACTTCTTTAACCATAAGTGCTCATATGTTAGAGGCAGTAAATATTTCAAAGTTCAAATAAATTCAGCCGTTATCCATGTTACATAAATATAAGTACAAATATATAAAAATGACAGTAAATTCAATGTGTTTTTTACTTATTGAACAGCATTGATTTTGTTTTTTTGTTTTTTTGTTGGTCTCATGTTACTAAACATCAGAGGTGTAAAGAGTAATAAAATATTGTGCTCAAGTAAAAGTACTGTTACTTTGACAAAATTTTACTCAAGTAAAAGTACTTGTGTAAAAATTTACTTAAGTAAAAGTAAAAAAGTATTTTGTTTCAAATGTACTCTGAGTAAAAAGTACTGAGTTCCATTTTATGCATTACACAAATTTAAAGGACTATATCAGTGATCTTGCATGTTTGAGCCCAATACATACAACCTGCATACATGTAAANTTTAAAGGACTATATCAGTGATCTTGCATGTTTGAGCCCAATACATACAACCTGCATACATGTAAAGATTACTGACAACCAATTTCCCAGAATATAAAACCCTATTTTAGATTTCTTGTTATTTTTTTCAAATCCCTTAATCTTTCACAAATCAAATGTTCAGGTGATAAATTCACCTTAAAACTCAGTGTTTTGCCTTCTTACACTTATACACGTTGTAGAAGGCAAACTCGTTTTAATTTCGGCTAAAGGCCGTCTCACACCAGGTATATTGTACAATACTTGTACTATTTTGTCATAATCTATTGAACTCTGATTAATAACAAATTACATTTACTCTCATTACTGTAAAGAAGTCATTTTTTTGTATTTACTAATATTATATTATATTATACAGTACAATACTATTAAAATTACTTGAGTAAAAGTAAAATTACTTTTTTAAAAAGTTACTCAAAAAAGTACAAATACAGAAAAAAAACGACTTTGTTATAGTAACGAGAGTAAACTTACACCCCTGCTAAACATCATTCACTGCCTTCATTTTGCAGCTGGTGCGTCACTTGTAAATCACTGTGTGTTTAATTAAAATTTTTTCATTTCTGTGTCAATGTGTGTGTGTGCCATGGTTACGATGAGGAGTAGTGGGTGCTTGACCCCAGTGACCCTGGAGCATCGAGATATAAAACACATGGTGTAAAATAGGAAGGAAAATAAGGAAGGAGGAAAGGAAAGACAATGGGAGAAGAGGGAGAGACAATGGTGTGAAAATAGAGGAAGAGGAGAGAAGGTAGGAAGGAAGGGGTGAGGCAGGAGAGGAGGTGGTGGTAAATCTCTCTTCTGGCAGCTGAGAGACAAGAGGACCACGGCCAGATTTACAGCTGCCTGCTGGGTAATAAGAGAATGGATTGCAGCCTTTTCACTCGCTCCCTTCACAGCGTTGCGTCCACAGCCAATATGAGAATAACCTCTGCTGCTATATGATGATCTATATAATCTGTGATCTCTTACAATATGCAGACTGTTTAATCCAGTGTGATTTACAGTGCTCTTGTCATATGTAGGTCAGTGGCTCCTGTCTGCTCCCTGCAGACCTTGTTGTGCCAGCTGAATCAGGTGATTGTCTGCTGCCATGGAGATTAAAATGGAGCCGACAGACAGAAAGAGACGGACAGACATCAAGTATGTGCACGTGCAGAGAAGCACCTATTGAGTTGCTGGCCAAACAAATGTGCTATCTAGATAGCATAATGGCTACAATGCTAATAACCCTCTTCCTTTTTCCTTCCTCTTGACCATTTCTCCTCCTCATCATCCTGCACAGCTTCTGGGCTAAACCACACTACAAAAACTAGAAACTGGATATCCACCCTGTCTTGTGAACCCAAGGGAAAACTCACAGCGATGATGGAGAATGTAAATATCATTTGCCTACAGCGGTGTTGTGTTGTATTTTCAGTGAGATTTCATCTTGCTTTTAAGATGAGAGATCATGCACATTTCTGCTGGCCATCTAGTCATCTACCGTACATGCAAATGTGTTTACGAATGTCTGTGTTTATGCATCAGGGATTAATCTCACCCAGTAACAATATACAGTCATAAACTCCTGAAGCCCCCTACCCCCCTTCTGATTCTTATATGTATGTTTTTAATGCAGATAGTCAGATTGGAAATGCTGCTTCTACCCATAATCGCTGCTACTCGATTACCTTTAACACATATAAAACTGATGTAAAGCAGATCTGAGTTGTCTAATGTCATCCTCATCCTAAGAAGTAGTTCTGACAGTTTGTAATTATGGCGAGCCTGTTGATGGAAGGAAACAAAGCCCCATGTTGACAGGGACCCTCAGGGCAGCCATTGTTGGAGCTGACTTCTCCTTCCTTAACTTCTGTCTGGCTGTCTTAAAGGAAAAAATGTTTCCCTAAAGGGAATATTCATATTACATATTGCAATGTGAAAGCACTGGTGGTTTCAGTACCATTGGCGATGACAGTGATACAGGCACAATATATATCATAGCATGGGGCCCAAAATGCCTCTGGATTCTTGAGACAAAATTTACAAAGACACGTTCTACATGATAGGAAGACATTTCTGTGGTAAACGAATGAATAAAATATCTGTTCTTGGAGAGAAATTCACAAAGCTTGAATATTAAAACCATAGTTCTTTTGTAAATTGTTATTTTATACATTTTTGACCTTCAGAAAGTGTATTACAAGCAAAATCATTGCGTTTTGAAACAACCTAGATGCCTAATTTTAAAGATATTTCATCCCAGCATCACCAGTATCCCCATATGGATAAGGCGCAGTCTTGATTTGGAATTCCACTTTAAGGAGCCAGTAGTTTGTGACTGTTGACCTTCAGTGGGGCAGTTAATGTGACACAGAGCCTTGACCCCTCAGACAGTGTTGTCAGTGTTAGATGCTGCCTGCCTGGAAGCGAAGAAGATATATTGTTCTGTGAAACACCCTTGCAGGAGGAGGAGGCGGATAAATTATAGTCATGTGGCAAATCAGATATCTACATATGATCTCTTCACACTTTATTTGTTTCTCAGATTCAAGCATTTAGTTTTATAAGCAAGAGCTTTGCATGTCTGGTGTTAATGAGGCTCCTTTGCACCATCATTCCCCCTCTGTTTGCCATGAAATACTATCACAAAATGCCCTTCGGTCAAAAGGTTAGGTACTTCCCTGAAACTGACAGCCTGGTTGGGGTTGGGGTGGGGTGAGATCCACCCCCCTGTAACCGTCAGGAGTCATAAACGACGCTGTGGTTCTCTTTCGACATAGGGCTGTTGCCTGAGGAAAGAAAAGAAGATAATTTCATAACGTCTACATAAGGGTGTGTGTGTGTGTGTGTGTGTGANGGGGGAGTGGAAAAATATACTTGCTATGGGTTTATGGGTGCTTGTTCTGATCAACCCCCTCCAATAGCTTTACTTTTACAAGCTCATTTAGTCTGATTCTCATGATGCACCACTGGTTATTGACCTCATGCAGGCTGCTCAAGGTTAAATGACAAGGCTTGTGTGCATAAAGTATCTTTGTGCAGGAGTGTGTTTTTCTTCCAGTAGCACCATGCAAGAAGTCAGGTAATGTTATAACTGCTACAAGATGAACTCACATTCTAAAACAAGTTGGCTCTTCAACTGTACAGCCATAATAATCAAAAGTACTGTAGAGACAAAAAAGAGTTTCATAGAGCAGGAGTCCTCAAATAGAAGTCTTAGAGATCCACTTTCTAAATTTCCATGCTGTTAAAGATCCAGGAACAGTGGATTAACGCATTAATGCATTAATGATAGACACGACACCTTGTTGTGTAACCAAGCCTTAAACGTGTGCACAAAAGATAGAACAAACATGTTCTTACTCCATCATCCTTAAATGGATGGTTTTCACTGAGCATGTTTACGTGTGTTGCAACTTTGATTCTAAGGCATTAAATTAGTTTTAATGTCATGTTAAACACCTTAATTAAATTGAAATGGGCATAAATCAATTTTGGGGTACTATGAGTAAAAGCACTAGATTATATGATAGAAATTTGATTTAGTCACACATGTAAACGACTCATTCTTTATGATTACAGTTTATATGTCTCTGCATTTTTGCCACAATCACAGTAGAGACAAAAATCTGAACATAGTGGACATGAAAACACACTGTAACCTTTCTTTTCTGTATGTTGGCTGGTTTTGACCATGACATTTCCTCTGACAAGATGAACTGCAGCCAACAGGGACTGGATTACGAGATCAAACAGTTTGGATCAGATTGTGGTGAAAATTTTTGTACTGGTCTGGATTAAATTGTATTTCAGTCTGGATCCAGACAGGCTATTTAGTATATGGGATATAGATTCTTTATAAAAGGATACACAACTAAGGATACACAAACAGCAAACCAAACCAAAACTATATATATGTATTTCTTGATTGACAGCATAACTGTTGACGTCTTCAGTGACTCTGTTTATACACTTTCACTTTTGCCCAGCCAGATTCATTGAATCAGTTCTTATTCTGTCTTTTCTGTCTGCATAATGCTATTTGACATTTCTCGGGGATTCAGACACATCTGTCATCATTTTGACATCTGGATTAACCTCTTCTGACATGTCAGTGTCTGCTGTCTGCTTCTTAACCCTTTGTGGTACCGTAGTGGTGGTAACATTACACCACACTATCACCCTCAAATCTCATGGGAAGATGTACACACTCACATATACATATACACCCGCAGACCCTCAGGGTTTGCCAAAGGGATGTTCACAGCTGTCAGTCCATCAACTGGATTATGGCTGACTTTCACTGCAACTGTGCTTTGTCCTTCGGTGTGACAGGCTTTAAGTAACCACAGGAGAAGATACTAGTGAGATTTAGCAAACATTTAACACTTTTGTCTTCAGTTCTTTGTTTCTTCTCAATCCCTCCCTGTGCAAACACTTTTTCTCACTCTTAATCTGTTAGTCTGTATGTTAAAAATCTTTCTTTTTTTCTCTTTTAATTTATTTCAAGCTCACCATGCTTTCCATTCTTTGTCTCTTTCTCTGTCTTGCTCTGTATGTGTGTGTTGTTGCCTCATCATACAGAACCTAAAGCTGAAAACATCAAAAGGGGAAGTAATAAACTGTATGAACTGCTTAAACCTCTTCAGTATATTTTCCTGTTTGAGGCTTTTTCTTCTGTGTACAGACAAAGAAAGCTGATGGGGGTTGTGCTTTACATGCGGAGGTGACAACATGTTTTGTCACTTTTTTAATGGATTAATTAGGTTTGAAGCTCAAGCATCCAACAGCGACTGCATGAAAAACTCATCACTGCATTTCCCCCCAGAAACAATTAAGATGCATCCAATCTGTCTGGTACTTATTGCTTTGTGCCAGCTGACCAGTCTGCCATCAGACACCTTATCAGTGCTGCAAAGACACCCCTCAATGGAAGATTTTCCATCTGCTTATCTCCCTGAAATCAGAAGCACGTGTTAATGGAATTATTGTGTCAGAGGTGGGGTGTCTGACACACTCAGCTCTCAGTGTGAAGTCAGTCAGCATCTCAAAAAGCCAAAAAAGAGATATGACTTAAGAAGTGTGATAACACACAGATTATGATCTGATTGCAGTCTTAGAAGCTGTGAGTCTTACACCCTGAGGTGCACATAGAGATTGGATCAGATCAGATAAGCACCATAAGATTACAATGAGGTGTGAATGTATGCAGTTTATGTCAGTTACGTTGCTAATCACTGCATTCGATTGTTATTGGATTTGGTTGTAATGAAACCTACAACTTATTGTTCCTTTATCCCAATAAAGTACTTTTGTCTCATGCAGAAATACTCATGAGGTCCCATTGCACCTTTCTGTAACCTGTAGCTGTATTGCCATCTAGTGGTGACAACAATGTTAGCAGGGCCTGGAAATTAAAAAAAAAAAAAAAAAAAANAAAAAAAAAAAAAAAAAAAGAATAGAGACTGTAACTTTTATGGTTAAATACAGCCAAATGCAATTTTTAAAAATGAATTGCATACATTTTTAAAAATACTGGCCCACTTATTTAATTTTAGTATTGTTGTCTTCGTCTCTGTCCTCTGGGTTGGAAGTAGGTAGGAACCATAATCTGTTGCTTGTTTCCGCAGGTGGAGGCGGACGTACAGTTGAAGGAGCAAATCAAAATGTCGAGCCAAGAGGATTCTGTGAGGGAGTTCGTTGCTGTTACTGGTGTGGAGGAGGAAAGGGCCCGCTTTTTCCTGGAGTCTGCTGACTGGAATTTGCAGGTACGTGTTTTCTAGATTTACCCACTGAGTTGAGCAGATGAAGAATAAAAAGCAAACGGCGGTGACAGAATGTGCAAGTGGCAGAAGCATAGCTCACCGGCTAAGTGTTAGCCTACGTTGCCGGTAATTTGTGCAAGTCACCCTTTCACAATGGTTTGTTCCTGGTGCTGTTGTACAGTTAGCTGACTTAGCTACAGATACAATATGGTTCGTTTATGTTGGCTCTTTAACCGTAAAAAAGCAGATTAGTTATCGACAAGTTACAGCTAACTCTGCCATGAGTCCATTCAGCCGTGCTAGCTAAGTAAAAAGTGCGTTAGCATGTAAGGTAAACGTTCATTAGCAAACAGCGTTGCTCCAGATGCTACATTGTTGATGCTGTTGAGGCATTTTCTACCTCTGTACCACATGGGTCATCAAAGGCGTCCTGGGCGAATAAAGATCAATCTCCATCTTCTTACTTTATACACAAAACCCAACACTAACATATTGTAAACTGTAACGACAACGATCAGAGTTTTTTCATTTGCTGCCGAGAATCTTCTATTAGTAGGGCTAATGTGGGGTGTGCTGAGGTTGGAAACAGTGGAAATAGTCAGGAATCTCAGATTTCTATAGTGCTGACTCAGCTATTAATGATTTTGCTGAGCTACAGTATCATCAGGAAGGCGTGACACTTGCTAAATAAGTTGCAGTTGTTTAGCTGTGTTTTAGATTTAGTTACACTGTGAGCTGACTGACTTTTTTCTTTTAGCTTGCACTGGCCAGTTTCTTTGAGGATGGAGCTGAAGACGACATAGTGACTCTTCCTCAGCCTGAAGGAGGCTCCTCAGTGTCCCGGTCTTCAGGGCCGAGGTAATGTTTACTCCACTCACTACTATTTATAGGCCATTGGCATTTCCAAATCTAGCAGAATAACAAATATGCCGTGTCTTAACATGCAGTATGATTGTAAATCACTGATACTGTTTTATGACTTGTATTTGACAGTGTGTCAATCTTATGTCTTGCTTTATCAATAGCATTCAGCCCAGAGTGACCTCCTTCAGAGATCTGATGCATGAGGCAGAGGAGGACAGTGATGAGGAAGAAGGCCAAAGGTGAGCTTCATTTATATTACGGTCTGTTCATTTGGCCTCACAAACGTATTTCTCTCGCAGAGGGAGCATTTAGGCACTCTGCGCGGCTTATTTTTGAAATAGATAAGACACCAGCTAGCCTCCGATCTCTGTGATGAATTGACACTTAATCAGTCCTACCTGGGAGATGTTCTTCTGTTTGTGACGCTCCTCAGGAAGCTGACAGATCAGAGTCACTTACAGAAAAGCATCCAAGAAGTCGATATTGATTTTGTGTCTGTCTGCAGGCGTTGGGTGCATGTCTGTACTTTATGACATGTTTAGATGGTATGGCATCACACATAGTGAGTGTGATTCCAGAATACACCAAACTATTTTTAGTGTCACCTCAGTCACTGTGAGCTGGCAGTGCTTCTGCAGCATCAACAGATTCTGCTGCCGGGCCAGTGGGCCGGTCAGAAAATATATTGCGGTTACATACAGCAGCCATACTGTATGTATGTAATTGCGATATATTTTCTTCTTCATGTTAAGTGGGTCAGAAGTTGCAGATTTTTAATACAATACAAATGTCATTTAGATGTAGTTATTTCTAGCAAATTAATTTGTAGAGCATATTAGCATATATACTATATATATATATAAGTTTAGGTTTTTATTTTACTTTTTTCTGTGGTTTTTGTTGTTTGTACAAGTAAAATGTCTGTCCAAGCTGGCCCAAATGCCCTAAATAAAAATCTTTAATGTAACAATAAAGTTGTAAAGTGACATATTTTTAATGGGGATTTTACTTGTGGATTCTTCATTTCTTCAGGTGATTGAATAGAATGTAAAATATCAAAACACTTAATTTAGGGCACAATGAAATAATAATACAAATTTAATATTGCATATCTTGCAACTTTGAAGTGTATGGATGTTTCTGGTTGTGCAGCCAATACCTGAAATCATCCTGTGCAACTAATAGAAACTGCAAAATAGACTTTATTCTTTCAAATTCAATTTTAAAACCCTCAGAAAGTTGCATACAGTTTCTTAGCATGTTAACATGAAAAGTACCATAAAATGTGTGATTTTTAGCACAAATAGCTTAATTTACACTGATTTCTTAAATAAGGTACTAATAATTCCAGCTTTAGAAACAACCTTACCCACTGCTAATAATCTCTTGTATCTTAACCGACATGTAGCCTCTCTGATCATATCTGAAAAGTACTTGTTTATCTTTAGTGTAATTACTTGCAAAAGGAAAATGAATGCTGCTTTCTAGATCACTGTCATTATCACATCCAGCTGTGCAGTAAGATGGACAGAGGGGTTAACAACCTGACCTTGTGGCTTGTTTAGTCTCTGCTCTGTTATAATACCTCTCAACCGTTGTCACACCTGAGATGTCCTCCTCTGACTTCCCCTCCAGGTTTTTTGCTGGCGGATCAGAGCGCAGTGGGCAGCAGATTGTCGGGCCTCCTAAGAAGAAGAGTTCCAATGAAGTGGTGGAGGATTTGTTCAAGGGGGCCAGAGAACACGGGGCTGTGCCTCTGGACCGGAGCGGGAAAGGGCTCGGGGAGTCCAGCAGAGCCAGGGTAAAGGAAGTCTGATGAAAATAATGTGATCGGCAAATGTGTGTTACTCACACAGATACCATTCTCTATGTTTGCTGTTATTCCTGTGATCTATATACACTGTTATTTCCTCTGTTGTTCCAGTCAGTCTCCTTCTATGCTATCACATTTTGTCTTGATTCCATTCCTTCCTATCTGTCTTCTGTTATATTTGGTTTCTTAAATAGTTGCATGAAGAATTTAGTGGCTTTATGTTTCATCATCACATCACATGCCACTCCCTTATCCCTGATGATCCTGTTTGTCCCTCTCTCTTCAGTGTTTTGTTTTCTCCTCTCCCTCCTTCCTTCTTAGGCCTTTGTCGGTGGAGGCTACAGGCTAGGAGCTGCTACTGAGGAGGAGTCAGCCTATGTGGCTGGAGAGAGGCAATCCTCCAACAGCCAACAGGATGTGAGTAGCATGATGAGCAATTTTTCTCTTTTCCTTTGCATTGTAACGCTTGTTTATATCTGCACGCTCAAGCAATGTAAATGTTCTACAGACAAGTTGACTTGTTTTCATATGTAATGCCTCATCCTCACATTGTTTTGGGTTTTGCTGAACTGTCACATGTGCATTGTCAGATTTGCAGTAAAAGTAAACACTGACTGATGGAACATGATGAATCATTCTAGCCTGCTAATCATTTATCAGAGACCATTCTTCACTTTCATATTGTAGAAAGGTACATTATGACGTCAAGTGTGTGTGTATGTGTGTGTTTTAGGTACATGTGGTGCTGAAGCTTTGGAAGACAGGTTTCAGTTTGGATAATGGTGACCTCAGAAACTACAGCGATCCTGGAAATGCAAGCTTCCTTGAGGCAATCCGTAGAGGGTGAGATACGCAGTAGTTGAATACATGTCTGATGTAATGTGATTATTATAAGGATAAACAATAACCTTAAAAATTATAACGTACGTTTTATTTGTAACAGCATGGACCATTTTTAGTGAAGCACATTTTTTTTGAGACACGGTTCACTGCTTTCCCAAACAGCGCAAATGAACGTTGAAGCTTAAAGAAATGTTTGCTGCAGGCGTCTGATTGGTTGTTCACTGCAGGGAGATTCCTCTGGAGCTGAGGCAGCGTTCTCGAGGGGGCCAGGTCAACCTGGACATGGAAGACCACAGGGACGAGGAATTCAGCAAACCCAAGTTGGCCTTCAAGGCCTTTGATGGTGAAGGACAGAAGCTGGGGAGGTGAGATCTTTGGTTTCATAAGCATGATGTAACTCTGGTTATATGTTAGCCTTGTTAAAGTTGTACTAGAGAAGTACTTCTAATCTGATCTACTAATCTAATGTGAGCTTTAAATAAAACCTGGTAAACTAGTCTTACATGTGTTTCATTAAAATGGTCTGAGTTGTGCTCATGATTTCCTGCCTTGGATTCATTCCAGGGAAATGACCAGTTTCTTCTTAGAGATGTCACACTGTTGTTACCTCCACTAATGAGGTCGTGTTTTAGCTTGCCTGTGTCGATTGGTTTGATTGTTAACAGGATTATTCAAAAAGTTCTAAACCTGTTTTGATTAAACTTAGTGGAAGGATGGGCATGGCAGAAAAATCAAGCATGTTTATCCCATTAAACGCTATCAAGAGGTGAATCCGGGTCAGTTTTAAAAACTACTGTTTCTTATAACAAATGAAGCAATTAAATCATTTCTGTTGTTGTAATACTGTATTATTACACTGGTTTCTTCTTCTTTTCCTCTTTTTGGCAGCATGATGCTGCAGTGGTTAGCACTGTTTGTCACAGCAGGAAGGTCATGGTTCAAATCTCAGTGTCAGTCCTGCTTTCTCTGTGTTTCCATGTTCTCCCCATCCTAGTAGTCAGGATGAGTCAAAGGAAGAATTTCACTACAAAAGTGTGTGATCAATTTAAAAAAAATCATATTTGAATGGATTTTGTCTGGCTTATGTGGCCTTTGTGGAGGTATGCACTCTAATAAGTGCCCCTCCAGTTTTCAGTTTCTTTGCTTACTTCAGCATATACTGTAGAGTTTTGCTTTACACCATCACAGTTTGTTCTGTCATGACCCCTTTAGTAAATTTTACTTATATCATTTGTGAACTTTGTAAAACTTTATCTATTTAACTCATCCTTCTGGCACAACTCAGCAGTTTGAAGTGATCCCAATAAAAAAGTTCTGAGTCTCCTCGTCATTTTTTTATCCCTCTCCAGTGCCACCCCAGAGCTGGTTACAGCTCCAGTCACCTCCCAGCAGGACCGGGCTGCCAATGAGGCCCAAGCCAGTGCCTCTGTGACCCTCGACCCCTCTCAGCCCCTTACTAACATTCAGATCCGACTGGCTGATGGCAGCAAGCTGGTCCAGAAGTTCAACCATAACCACAGGTGATTCAGCTTGAACATATCATGCAAAGAAGGCTCGACTGAAAAACTACATTTGAGTATCTGCAGCCATTATGGAAGCAGGACAAAAACTTCAAATGCCTGTTTAAAATAAGATCTGAACATAATTTATTTAACTTCATGTCTGGCTTTTGGATGGATCTCTGATGAAATAATGACGTTTTTTTTTTTTTTTTAAATTGCAAATTCAAACAGATTGGACTATATTTTCACACCACGTGCTTCTGTTATAACATCTGCTTCCAAATACCAGAGTGATGACAAACACTATTTCATGACCATTTCTGATGTAGTTCCACTAAAGGGAATCTCATCATTGCCAGCAGTCTTAAATGCTCTTTCTGTTGTGTCCTGTGTTCACATAATTTTTCTGTGGTGAAATATAGCTGATCACACAATCCTACTAAAGCCAAACATAAGTTAAATCTGGGTGATTATGACATTATGTGACATTAAAGGACCATACTACCCATTTTGCATGTTTGAGGCTAATATATTCAATTTTCAAACATGTAACATAACTGACAATCATTTCCCAAAGGATAAAATCGTATTCCAGGTTTTCTGATATTTTTCAAAATCTCTTAATCTTTCAAAATCAAATATTCAAGCGATACACCCACCTTAAAAATAGATGTTTCGCCTGCTAATAGCTACGCAAAATTATAAAGTCATGGTCATTAAAATGTTTTGATAAACGGAGGGTCTTCTTTTGGGACTATATTCCCCAATGGAGACATACATTCACTTCACGCTTTTTATTGTGCTTAAATGCTAAAATTACGAAACTTCGAAAAAAACATGAATATATGTGTTGTTCATGATAATGGATTACCTATCCCAAGAATGTTTCAAGTATCAACAAGTTGATTTTAGTAACACAGCAGAATGAACTGAAACCAATGGAGGTCTGGAAGGTAGGAAAAAAAATTTAATTCACCATTCCAGTCGTATGCTTTAGGAAATGATTATCAGTAACCTTGCGTGTATGAAAATTGAATATATTAGGCTTAAACATGCAAAATGGCCAGTATGGTCCTTTAATATAATGACGATATTGTGACATTAGACAAGACATCTTCTTAATAAATTGTTTTCCAGGTCTTAAAGGCTGCAGAGTTAAGTGACACAATCGTCTGTGTTTATTAAAGAGCTCTAGTTGAGTTAAATGAACAGTGAATACCGCTGTCAGAACTTTGCCAGCCACTTTAAGCATCATCACAGAAGGAAGATTATAGTTAGCACCTGGTCATTGTTTTATGCTGACAGCCATGTTTCCTGTTGCGACACGGTGTCATCTCTTTGGGTACCACAGGGTGTCTGACCTACGCCAGTTTGTGGTTGCAGCCCGACCCGCCATGGCTGCCAGAGAGTTTGTTTTGATGACGANTACGCCAGTTTGTGGTTGCAGCCCGACCCGCCATGGCTGCCAGAGAGTTTGTTTTGATGACGACTTTCCCCAACAAGGAGCTGTCAGATGAGAGCCAGACATTAAAGCAGGCCAACCTCCTCAACGCTGTCATTGTCCAGCTGCTAAAGTGAGGGGACAGCAAGAGCGACTTATCTCCACCACCACTCCCCCGGTGGCGTGGCAAAGTAACTGCAGCCTTTTGAAACCCTCCACCCCTCCTGAGGGAGGAGAAACCATAGACATGTATGAACTTCTGATTTCTTAATATTTTTTTTTTTCTAAAGTTAAACATTGCATTCGACTCCCCAAACCATCTCCCTGTCCTCTGTGGTCTGGTGGGCAATGCAGGGGGGAAATCTTGGGGAAAGGAACAGAGGTAATGGAAGATCCATTGGAAAGCTTGCAGACAGAGTGTTTGTGCAGAATTTTGGTTGCAGAGCTGTTTACTAAACCCGTTTCTGTTTTCCAACTCCCCACTCTTCCTCTCTAATTCATGATTGGCCCTTCAGCCATGTTTCCTTCCAGGTGCTGGGGATCCACCAGCTCAAGTCAGCAGCAGATTCCTAGTTTGGTTCTGTCTCAACAGCAAACCAGAGCCAGTTAACAAATAGAAGTCTTATAATGATAAAGGGTTAAACTTGCTGGTGTTGCTCTGGTTTTTACTCGTTCCAATTTTTCCAATTCCCCCCCCCCCNCCCCCCCCCCCGTTGTTCTTGCAGAGAGCGTAATGATGTAAAACTGACAAAATACTTTCCACCGTAACCTTGTACCAGTAGCCTTATGCTCCTTTATTGAACCAACCACAACAGTCCCTTTGTTCAAATGAAGATTGAATTATTTTTTTAAAACAGTCTTTTCCTTTCTTTTTTCTTTAAGAGATTGTAGGATTGTCCCATTTAGACAGTGGGATTTTGATATTGTGTAACATTAACTATAGTTACACGATTTATCATCAGAACAATGATTGAAGAAAAGAACAGTGTAAACACTGGGTGTAGTTGTGACAGTTGATTTCCTTTGACACTGACATCTTCTATGCATCCTGGGGCGAGACAGAAATGTTTGGACCTCCTCTAAAATAAATCCATTTTATGTTTGCTGTATAAAGACTGTGTGTGTTTTTATTATAGGAAATGGACATATAGTTCTTTCTTAGTCAGATTCATTAAGCTTTGTGAAAATGTCAAGATTTCTGATTTTTATTAATATATTTTTGTCATTGTGTCTTAATATGTTGCCCTCAGTATTTCAGACAGTAGGCTTGTATTGTCTCAGTCCATTTACGTGTGGTGCATGAGGCTGGTTATTCCCCATTTTAGGCAGTAGACTGACTTCAAGTATGTCCACATAAACTGAAATACATTTTAAACACACATTTAAAATAATGGTTGGGACTGTGGACATTAAAGAAGTTTAAGATGGTGTTTTACCCCATTAACAGTAATCACCTTAAGGTAAAACTGAAATATTGTCCTGGTTATAGTGAGACTTGAGATGATGAAATCCCAGAGACGTTGAACACAGCAGTGATGTCTTGGGTTTGAATTGAGCCATTGACCTTTTGCATGTCATGCTCTTTCTGCTGATAGTGTCCCTTTGCTCTGTTCAATATTACAAAGAAAGTCACTGAGGGTAAGCCGATTGATCGGCAAAAATAATCTTCTGATCATTTTGATCTTGTATCTGAACTCTGTGGCACCAACATGACAAATCCACTGTAAGTCAGACACAAGGAATGCAAAATGTTTGAACAAGTAACACACTGGGTGCAGCACTTCCAATAATTTTTTAAAAACCACTCAAAACCACTTGAACTGGAACCCCCAGATTCTACCAGTGTGGATCTGGAAACTGACACCAGCTTTTCTACAGATGAGACAGAAATCCAGAGGGCCACCAAAGCAATGAAAAATTGAGAAGCTGCAGTGATTGACTGGTATAAGTGCAAAAATTGTGAAAGTGGATATCAAAACATTAAAGTCCTTGCTTACACTTTGGGGATAGTGTATTCTGGGTATTTGGTATATTCTGATTATGAGTCTGTCTCATGGTCTCCCAATAGGAAGTGCTTGGATTACCTCCCCAGGGAGTCATCAAGGAGACATCCTGATTAAAAGCCTAAAACACTCTACGCAGCTCTTTTCAACAAGAAGCAGCAGTGTTCAACTAGGAGCTCCCTCCTGATCCCTCCTCACCCTTTTCCTGCTCTTGGCAAGGGGTATCTGTGATCTCATTCTTTTGGTCATTACCCAGAGTTCATGACCATAGGTGAGGGTTGAAACATATATCGACTGGTAAATTTAAAGCTCATACTCCTCACCCTCACTTGTGAACAGGATCCCAAGATTCACTAGGGGCAACAACTCCACACAATCCACTGTTTTCCAGCAGAGTAACATGGCCAACTGCTAAGTGCCTGTTCTTCCAGCATGTAGAATTTGGTCAAGTGGACAAATTCACATAATCGTCATAATTCATCAACCTTTAGGCTGATAGTTCTATGTGTTTTTTTTTTTTTTTTTNTTTTTTTTTTTTTTTTGTAAAGTTTTATGTAAAAATCTTACCAAACCCTTACCAAACTCCAAATGCTTTAAAATGTCTTTTGTTTTTATGCTTTAATGTGTTTTATATTGCAGCATTACCACATTACACCCATTAATCATTCACTTTCTTAATTTGTGTTTGATTTTGTTTTCTACTGTGAGCTCAGGAAAACCATTCAGGAAACCATTAATAGCCTTAATGGATTTCTGCTGATAGTTGTGGGCTTTTGGTTATCTGTTCTGCCATTTGGCTTCTCTAACACACCACATTAAGTGACTGACTGGTATAGTTTGTCTGCACTGTCAGAGTCATTTTATTATTCTGAATGACCATTTCCAGCAAAGAGAAAACATCCAATTGAAATATTTTCTCCTGTAAATCTCATACTCCCATAATTTGTATCTTGTAATGTTGTAAACTATTGTGTGATACATGGAACCAAGATATAAAACAAAATATACTCTAGTTCCTGCCATAACTTGACTTCAGTATTCTGTTGTGACTTTTAGCACCAATTATCTGGTCTTTGTATGGTGACCTCAGCATAACACTCCCTAACACCCCCGCCAACTATTGAGCTGCAATTCTGTGTGACTTAATGAGTGATAAAGAAAGTTAGAAAATGAAAAGCTAAGCTGTCAAAACACTGCACTGTTCTTTCAATTAGAAAAACAAAATCTCTGCTTATTACTAATATGTTATCTTACTGTCTTTTTGAGGATGACAATAAATAACTGCATGTTTAGGCTCTGGCTTTGGTTGTAGTAGCTCTTGTTGCATTATTGGACACAGCTGTTAGATGCTTTTTAAAAATTCCTGCCAAATTATACTTTAAATTTTATTTCTTGATACTTGATCATTCTGCTTGTTGATAATGTTGGACTGCAGATGATGATAATGGGTAATTCAAAGCATTAATAAGCGTTTGTTGTGTTTGGTGTTGTTTCTACAGGAGAGAGATGCAAATTTTGCTATGGATGCAGTTTTATCCAGAGACATGAGCAGAGATCATATAGGGTGTGTGTGTATTGACACACACCATGTCTCTCTTTTCATTGGTTCCATATTTCAAAAGGGCCTTAAGTATTGGTGCAGAATGCTGTAATATGTGTTTCCTTATTAAGGAGTGCCTTTATGGCATTTCTTATTGTGGTCATTTGACATTTGGTATTCATTTCATATGTTGTGAACCTGAATCTGAGGTGTGATTATGAGTGAGTGATTTTTTAAAATTCAAGTGGAGTGGACTCTTAGCCCAGAATCCCATACCATACCACACACACAGACAGACAGAGACAGAGAGAGAGAGAGTCTTTATAATTCATCTTGACACTCTTTCTACACACTTGCATATGCACACATATATGCCCGTCTATTTTCATGTGCACAACCTCTACTGTACACACAGACACGCACACACACACGCACTCACACACACATATCACATAGTACACACTGGCTGCCAGCTGCATCAAGTTAGTCACTTATTCTAGACTGTATGAGAGCATCATACTTGCTGTGATTTTTTTTGCCTTCAAAATAAAAGAATTCAGTCACTTATGCAAGTAGTGGAAATCTGATGACTGGTAGGATGTGACCTATTTTGGGAACCAGTTCAGTCAGTATTTTAGCTCCTTTAGTTGAACTAAAATTATGAGAAGCAAGTTCTTGTCATTTTGTATAAAGTTACAAAGAATATTTTTTCATCAAGGATTACACAGTGCAAAGATCTGCGATATCCACAATATTTTTTTTGTTGTATAGCAAAAAAGAATTTTGCCTTTTTTTTTTTTTTTTTTTTTTTGCCTAAAACTGACTTAGAAAACACAAAAAAAGAATTTTGCTATACAGAGTGAATAGAGAAGAATTAGATTATTGAAGAACTGGAATAAAAAAGTGCAGTATTTTACAACTAAATGAACATAATCATCAGTTTTATTAGTTATTACACCAGCTATGACAAGTGCTGTGCGTCGTCCATAAACTGTCAAAGGTCAAATAGCAGATGACTGAAGGATGACTGACAAGACTAAAATCTGGTTGAACGTTTCATACAGGCTATAATTAAATACAGCACATAAAGGGGGTGAATCATCCCATAGTTGATTTTACTTTGAAAGTCCAGAGCGGAAGTGTAGTCTATATAAGTTTGTGATTGGCGCTGCTCTCATTCACAGAGAGACAGACGGCTGAGAACGTCTGCCGGAGAAGCACAGTCTGTGGTCACACTTTTGCCGGGAGAGCCCCACAATACACCGCAAAATGGGAGTCGAAATCGAGACAATAACTCCAGGCGACGGTAAAGCGACTGCTCGAATATCAAACGAATTCGTTTAATTCTCCGGCGTTCATTTGGTGCTCATTTATTATTATTTTTTTAAACCTAAAGTCGACGCAGAAAACACCGCCTTGATAACTGCGTCCTGTGACCGTTATATTCAGCGTCTCTTTGCTTCCTCCACAGGAAGGACTTTCCCCAAAAGAGGACAGACGTGTGTGGTGCATTACGTTGGTGAGTTTTCAATAAAAAAACAAAAAACAAAAACAAACGTTAAATCACGTACGATGGCATGAATAACCAAATTCTGTGGATTTATGCATCCCCGGTTGAATCATATTTGTACTAACGAAGGCCGTAGGAGACAATGTTCTGTCACAATCCTGTGCAAAAAAAAAGTAGTATTATAGCTAGTGCTACTAGAGTATATGACCACTATAAACTAATACTACGCATTGTAGCTCGTTTTAAAAACAATTATAGGGCACGAAATGCTTGACTGTCACAGACTCATGTTAAAAACCACATTTAACTCTCTGGATCCACATTTATACCCCAAAGAGATCCATTATCAGAGTCCAGGACAGCGCAGTGGATCTAGTTTTATCCAAGCGATCTTTTACAATCTCATGAAGATCATCAGATAATATTAGAATTTGTCTTGTCTGTGGAATTAAAAATAAGATACAGACAGAATCCGCCACATGGTTTTCTCAGGGGTCCAGACAGACAGACGGAGCAGACCAGACAGAGACGGGGTTTTTAAAATCCCGTCTGGCTTCCAACGCTTTCCCGTCTTTGTTGGAGTTTCTGGGGGGTTGATGGCGTTTAGCTGAGCAGATTATAACCGTCTGGACAACTTCAGTAATGTCAGATTCACTATATTTCCGTAATATTCAGTATGTAAGTGATAGTAATGGGTTTATGTATCATATCTGAGGGTATTTTTTTTTTTTTTTTNTTTTTTTTTTTTTTTTTATCTCCTATAAGCTATGCTATCTCTTTAGTTATTCCAATGCAGCAGAGGTTCTCAAACTGTGGCACAAGTACCACCAATGGTATTGAAGTGCACCCTGGTAGGATGCCAGATAATTCTGGAAGTTTTTGCAGTCCATCAAAGCAATTGAAATCTGTGAATATTCATTTATGGTCGCAAATTATTCACAAATAAAATTGGTGTACTAAGGCATAGTAATTTTAAAGGACCTCACTGGTGATTTTGTATATTTAAGCCCAATAAATAGTACCCACATTCATGTTACGATACTGACAACCATTTTCCAAAGCATAAAACCGTATTTTAGTTTTTCTGTTATTTTGCCACATCCCCTAATCTTTCAAAATCAAATGGTCAGGTGATGCACCCACCTTAAAATTCAGTGTTTTGCCTGAACATGTACGTCCAAATGTCGAAGGAATAGCCGTTTTTCATTTCTCAGTAAAAGCTGTCTTCTTGGGCTATCTTCCCTGGCGAAGGCATACATTTTCTTTGGTGCAGCTCTGTGTTGGACGGGTTAAATAACGTTACTTTGTCAAAAAAATGTCAGATATCATGGATTACTTATGTCAAGCACGGTTCAAGTCTCTACAAGTTGAGTTTAATAGCATACTGGCATGAACTCAAACCAATGGCTGGAAGATAGGAAAAATAATTCTAATATTTACCGCTCCAGTAGTATGTTGTGGAAATGGTTATTAGTAATGTAACGTGTGTACAGGTTGTATATATCGGGCTCAAACATGCAAAACCACCAATATGGTCCTTTAAAAGTTCAATTATAGTCACTTTTAATTAAGAATTTGTTTTTAAAATTAGTCCAACTCCTCCCATGTGACTATGTAAGTCCATCCTACAGGGGCGTAAGTAACTTTTTGTAATACATTTTTTGTTATACTGTAAACTAATCAATTTCAGTACAGCACACATGAACACATGAGTTTTTTTCCTGTGATTATCTTAGCGTTGATGGTTGATGGTTTGTTGGTGATGTGGTCCATAGATTTTTTTTTTTTTTTTTTTTTTTTTTTTAGTTTACCCAGATGCGGTTCTTGTTTCTGAATATTTGAGCTAATATGTCCTTGTACTCAGCATTGAGTTGTTTTAATTTCTATGATACCATAACACGTAAGACCCAACAGGTTTTTCTGTATTGTCTATGGTTTTAAAATTTCCAACTCAAATCACTATGCAAGCAACAAAACGAACAATATTCATTCATATGGCCTCTGCATCCCAGAGACACTAGATGCCTCTGCATCCTAGATAATATAAATACTGTATGTAGTTGCCCCTGTTCTCAAATTGGCAAAGCTGTGCCTCAGTCTACTGGCCTGATGAGACAGATGTAACTGTAATACAAGCCTCTTTGCTTTGAGATTATGTAACCTGAAATAATACCAGTGTTTGTGGCCTTGCAGTGTAAAATATTTTTTGCTGTGAGAAAGACCTGCCTCCTTTTTTTGTTTTTTTTAAATCACAGCAGCTACAGGATTTCCTCTCCAGGCAGCCTCCTTCCTGTCAGCCTACAGAACAGCCTTGAAATACAATACGAAACAGGATTCCATTACACAAGTCTTTCTTTTTAAAAAAAAAAAAACAAAAAATGTAGAGTGTTCAAACAAAAACCTGAACTTCAGTTTGCTGGATTGTATACAGGAAATCAGGAAATCTGGTGTCTGAAGTTGTTAATGCAGTGCTAGTTGATAGTGAAGCAGGAAATGCAGAATATTGCAGCTCAGGCGCCAGTTGTTTGATATTTTTATTGGATCTTTTAGCTCTTCTAGATAATTCCATTAAGCTGCTATCTACAAATCCAGAAAACGACTGGAGCCGATCGTTGAATTGTGCAGCCCTCCACACGATTACAGTCTGTATCTTGCCAGCCGCCTCTGATGTGCTCAACAGCGTTGCGCACACCACAGATTCTGCACCTTCACCCACACTCCAAATACACAAACACACATACACACACATTACATACATACACTCATGCTTTGCCATATCACTCACCAAACCACCACACACACTCTGCCTGATAGGAGCTAATAACAGTAATGACGTTGGCGTAAATACTCTCACAGGGTGCTATTCTGTAGATTGATGCTGGCGTTTTCCTGCCTGTCAGACTGCAGCCCACCCTGCAGACAGCTGCAGCGGCTATTTCTGAGATCCTTGGAATCCCTTCGTTTGCACTCTCATTATATGCAGCAGGAAAGATGAAAGCCACACAGGCTCGGCAGATGTATTTGCTTTCAACTTTTTTTTTTTTTTTAAATGTTATTAATGCACAATCTGCAGGCTGAATGTGTCTACTCATAAAAAAAAACACACAGAAAGCCAACATTTTTCCTGTGTGTTTTTACCTACCTGTTAAATTGATCTGTATATTTTTAAACAATTACTGTAGGGTCTCACTTGGGCATTATTTATTCTTTGCTGGTGTTTAGAGGTAATAGCTGGACTTGGGAATTAATACTCATTGGCAGCTGCTATACTGTTAACTTTCTTTTATTTGGCTCTCTGCCTCTCTCTCTCAGGTTCCCTGACAGATGGACGTAAGTTTGACTCATCCCGTGACAGGGACAAGCCTTTCAGGTTCAAGATTGGCAAAAACGAGGTGATCCGAGGCTGGGAAGAAGGTGTAGGCCAGGTGGGCTGAAGAAGTGGAGGAACTGTCCACATATCCACTATGCTGTTATTTTAAAAGATAATTTGCCACAATTTAAGATAAGATAAACTTTATTAATCCCACACTGGGGAAATTTACTTGTTACAGCAGCTTTAGATTCAGAATACAAGGAAACAAGTGATAAAAATATAAACATATAAAGTAGAGAAAATACAATATAAGGGACATACAAAAAAATATAAATACACTGTGTGCATCAGTGAAGTACAAAAAAAAAATAAAAACAATATATACATTAATCAAACACCAACTTAAAAATGCGATATACATAAGTGAAAGTGAAACTGAAAGAACATATACACACTATATACATCATGGATTGCACAACAGGAAAAATTGCACCTGGTTATT
>VXCM01004703.1:0-40747 GCA_014773175.1 Lucifuga dentata
TTTATTCGGGCTTGGGACCGGCACAAGGAGGACACTGGCTTGTGCCCCCTTGAGGCTGCATTCTATATATAGCATACTATACATGTATTTTCTCAATATTCTTGTAGAATTTATTTTGAGATTTGTGATATTCCAGATATATATTGATATTTTTACAGTTGCACACTGATTTTAAAGTGCATATTTCAGTTTTTTTGGGCATATTTCCTGTCAAACTTATTTCTCTCTGTAAGATTTACCCTCATGATGCCTGTATTTCGATCATTTTTATCATTTCTACAAGTGTCTGATTTGGGGAAACGCCGGCGGACTGATGTTAGAGCAGTAACCAGTAGACAAATGGTGTTTCAACCTTTCTCCCCTGTTCAGGAAAGCTTTCTCCAGTTTGACATAAATAGCCTCTTTGGTGGTGGTGATGCAGATGTGGTTCAGTCAAGAGAGCATCAGGACCCAATTGCGTTCACACCCACAAGGCGAAACCATCACATTGATAGGCTTTTCTGCCACTTGGGAATAAATGCTGCCACCTGTTAGGATCAAAGAAGCCTTTCGGATTAATGACTAAACGTCTTCAATTTATTGTTCCAGACCAATGATTTAACTTCAACCTTCGAGACGTCGTACAACCTGCATGACTGAGATAAATCTTCAGACAGACGTGTCTCATCGCTTTGTTGCTGCTCCAACCAGTGTCAAAAATGGCATTTAGAACAAAATATATTTTCTATTTTGTCTCAATAATAAGAGTAAAACGATAAAGAGGGCCAGTAAAAATCAATAAGATGTCATTTCATTTGTCATTTTAACTGCCTGTTTTCTTTCTTCCAACATTAGAATATCTTCCACTAGATGGAGCTCTTCCATATTGAAGTGATTCATTAAGATTAGTCTAATCCAGCCTTGATGTGGCTGTATTGTTGATAGCATCATGTTCAAAGCTGAGTGACTGTTTGCTGCTGTCTTTGGCACACGGCTGCACTAATTATTCTCTGTATTTGCTGTGCAGTCATCAGTGGAATTAATGAGAACTTTTAACCAGCTGATTTGACTTAGCAAATTTATGCACATTAATCTGTGTGACTGCATATACAGTTCCAACCTCTGGAGATAATTTATTCCATTGGGAATATTTTGATACTTATCTTTCTATCATAAGTCTAATCAGTCATATGTGCACATTTTCTGTCACAGATAAAAAGAAGGTCATGTTTCAGCAGGAACACAAAACATTTAACTGGGTTGAAAATTAAATTGTCAACTTGTTTTGTGGCTGCAAAGGGCTCCGGCTTTGGAAATGGCAACCAGAAGTTATAAAACCCTTCTGACCACATTCATCGGTCATCATAATGGGTAATAACACAAGAGGTCACAGCAACAACTTGAAATGAATTTGTGTCTATGAGTTTGTGTGTGCATGTGTGTGATGATATTGGCATTTTAATAAAAGCAGGATATTTGTCAGTCATTATTGTCCACCTCTAACATGATAGAGGTGATACACACTTATTACACCATGCTGACAGCTGGAAGAGTGTTTTGCATCCTGACACAAGCATATTAATGGAAAAGTAAATCTAAATCCCTATATTTTGGAGTGACTTTATTTTGGCTGTCATAGTGTATCATTTCAAAATTTAATCTGAAACATATCACAGTGTTGTCAGCTTTATTGATAAGATGGCAATGTGTATGTGTGTGTGTGAGATGAGTGTATGGATTTACTGCAGTGTGCTGGCTGTGGATTTGATCTTATCTCATCTTTTTCCCCCAATCTGTGAGAGTAAACCTCAAAGGGGAATCCAGGTGACGTTTAATATCCATTGCGCTTCTTAGATGTTATTAAACAAATGTGCAGAGATAAAGAGGGAAGGCTGGTCCAATAGTTCCAATAGCCAAAGTGCCTTTTGGTTAGAAATATTATTTTTTTTAATCATGATTTCAACATTCCATTTTTGTGGTAAGAAAAAGAAACTTCTTATCTGCATGAATACAGATATCTCAAAGAACTACTTTTTGTCACTGTTGCTGTTTGATAATGTTGCTTTGGTTCTGTTTTACTTGTCATTTTGTGCAAAATTATGTGTTTTGTAGCTCAGTTTTGTATGTCAGAATTCAAATATCACCCCTAATCCTTTGCTGGAGCATGCTGAGTGTTTGCAGCAGATGTGGAAGCATCAGTGCTCTTAATCAATTGCACTACATAAACCTGCAATAACTGACTTTCTATCAGCTCTTCATTAGAGCTTCAGAGAGATATATTCATCTTTTGTAATGTTTCAGATTCAGATTTTAGTTTTAACATGATATAAGCCTCAACTTTTCAGAAACTGCCTTATTTTAGTTTGATGCCAAATGAATTGAGTCTCAAGATATGGAGGCTCGGGGACATTTGAAGCCATTTTCATTCATTTGACAGTGATAATTTGCAAATTGTTTACTCATTTGAATAAAAAAAAATCTTATTTTTTAAATTATCAGTGACATGTACAATAAATATATTGCAGCCAAGATCACAAATTTAACGTTCATTTCAAGGATGAATTACATGTCACTAAAACAATGTTTTGTTTTGTTTTTTAAGCTTCATTCCACATTATATTTAAATGATATTTACTTATGTATATTAACTAAAGGTCATAATATGACTATGAAAAAATATTCTATTACAAGTAAAAGTCCTGAATTCAAAACTTCATTTTTCTATGATGCATCTGTTGGCTGACTGCTTGGTTTGTTTATGCTGTTTTTTTTTTTGTTTTGTTTTTTGTTTTTTTTTAAAGGCAGAATTACTCAAAAAGGTATTAATCTATTCTGACAAAAACTTGGCTGAAGAAATTTTTAAAAACGATTTCCTACATTGCAAGATAGGGCATTTCTCAATGTTATTGTCAATTTCTTCTATAGTAATAAACCAGTCTCAATGAAAAAAGGTGTTGTTGACTAAAATATATGCTTGGACAAGGGGCATGTAGAAACATGCAACTAATACCAATATGCAACTGAGGTGATGCTGATTTAGTAGCATGAAATTAGTTCTCAAGTATCTATAACAGTTATGAAAACATATCCAGAAAATATCATGTTTATTATAGTCATTTCTTTTTTCTTAGCTCAGTATAATATACGCGACTGTTCTGAGCTTTGGTTTGGGTTCCTGTCGTCTCTCTGTGTTCTCTTCCTGTGAACAAACCGGTAAACAGGATGTGGGACACTGGATACGTAAAGCTTGAGAATCTTCAACCTACATCTAAATGAAACTCTTAGTTAAGGATGAAAGGAAATCCATTTTGCTGATATATGCATGAGAACTTTCAATCAGGGTAATTACATTAAATAAATGGCTGATTGGTAATCAAATTTGTCAGCACTAATTCCTGCGTTTGAAAGGAGGAGGAAGGGATTTGGTTTATTTCTGTTGGACTGAGTAAAGAAAATGGTCAAACTTGTCTTTTGAAATACTTGTGATTTTATTTTTTTTTTTTTTNTTTTTTTTTTTTTTGATTAAAGTGCTAAACTGTGTTTAGAGATATTTTAATGATTGACATGAAGTATGTCTAGGAGACCAATGTGTTTTTTATTGTTACTGTAAACCTTTAGGAGTCATTT
Source organism: Lucifuga dentata (assembly GCA_014773175.1). Taxonomy (NCBI): domain Eukaryota; kingdom Metazoa; phylum Chordata; class Actinopteri; order Ophidiiformes; family Bythitidae; genus Lucifuga; species Lucifuga dentata. Next base: position 3,607 of record VXCM01004703.1, read on the forward strand.
TTTAATGTATCATGTCATCGAATCATTTTATATTGTAGGTAGCCATCTTATCATCTTGGCATGGGACTACAGATGAAAATTAGTNGAATCATTTTATATTGTAGGTAGCCATCTTATCATCTTGGCATGGGACTACAGATGAAAATTAGTCGACTTTGGCTAAATCTGGCATATTTACATTTTGATTTCATATTAAAGTGCATTGTCCCAATGTAAATAAAAAAAATACAAATTACATCCCAGACAAATACAGATGAGAAGATTATACCTGGATTCATTTCTGCAACTAATCAAGCAAAAATAAATACATAAGAGGAAACACATGAAAACATGAAGAAGTGTCTGTGTGAGACTTTTAATTCACCAGCTGTCTGGTAAAAAAAACACTCTCTGATTCTTGTGTTTGCATATCAGGGAGTGATTCTATGTTGATTCCTATCTTCATCTGAAATACAGTACATGTGACCCCTTACATCTTTGCTAAGCAATACGCACACATATCCTTTAAAACAGATACAAATGGCCAATAACTCATTCCCTGAGTAGTCGTGATGGATAATCCATGCTGTTTTTACTCCATTACCTCGATTGAGGCCCTTCGATTTCCATAACAACCAGATATCTCTGTTGAAATCAGAACAGGCTCTGAGCTAATAGATTATTATAGCATGAGTGTCCATTTTCAGTCATTTTCTCCATCTTGGCTGTTCTCTGTGTTAAGTAATCGCATTGTTGATTCTGCCAGCAGCAACCCCCCCCCCANACCCCCCCCCCCAAATCACACAAAGTCCAAAACTGTGCAGTCACAAAAGCTATTAGGAGCCCTGAAGACCAGATTGGATCCAGTCCTCCAGGATACATTATCACAGGCGATTTGATTTCTCTAGTATTGCAGATTCATCAAACTCAAAATAATTTGACTGATAAATTTAGACACAGTTTGCATAATCTGCAGTGATAAACTATTTAGACAGGTATGAGGAAATTTTCAGTTGAAGTCTTTTTTTTTTTTGAGATCGTTAGTTGTATATAATATTTTGCTGTCAAAACAAGCTGCAGCCTGAAAAATGACCTCCTCTCTGACACTGTCGAACAAAGCCTGAACATTAAAAGCTTCACAAAGGTAGAATTTGTTGCAAAGCTATCATATTGGATTGCATTAAACTGTACAGGTATCCACTCTGTTGCAGATAAAACAGTGTAATGGAGACTAATGGTTGCTTTGTTCTGGCAGGGATTTGTTTGTATACTTGTAAAAATATCCCCGAACCATCGTTTTAGCACGTTTCCCATAAATTAAGCATACATTTGTAACTCAAAAGAGATTTTCAAAAGAGATTCAGGATATTTTTTTTTGGACCATTTCATGTCAGATTTTTGGTCTATCACCATGCAGCTTTAAGGCCTATAGAAAGCATTTTTACAGGGAAACTGAGGTCATACTGAGTTGCATGGACTGCTGTATGTACTGCTGACAGTACTGCTGCATGGAAGCTGACATATTCAAAGTCCTGGAAGTTTTTATTTGGTGTGTGATTTCTAGTGGAAAACAATAATTACCATATCATCAGTAAGCAGTATCAGCAACTTTGAGTCCACTGTTGATTGAAATTGTGAGATAGTTTATTTTTGGACTTATGAAGGGAGGAATATGGGAATTATTTCTGCTAACATCACTGAGAAAAAACTGACACATTATTAAATGTTGTTAGCATATTTATTTGACAAAAATGAACAATGACACCACAAAATGTAGCTGCAATTTTTCTCAGAACCCCTTTGTAGTGAAGGCTATTATAAATGAACTTCAAAGTTGAGTGCCAGACAGGTGAATAATTGACTCTATTCCTGTCAAAGTAGTCAAAATTTAAACTAATAATTCAGTTTCCTGGTTAGCCAGAGACCCACGCTACACAGTTTGGTCAGAAAAAAAAAAAAAAAGAATTAAAGAGACATCATTAAAGTAGTAACTTTGTCTTATTAAAGTGATGAAACAATATATTCACACATTAACCCTTAAATGCATGAGTCATTTTCCATCCATTCGTCCATACATCGGGTCGTTAGAGACCTGTAACTTACGCAACATAAATTGAGCTACAAACTGAAATATTTTTCCTTGTGAAGGGTGGGATGAAGATAGACAGGAATATGGTTGGGGCAGTCAAAAAAGTTCTTTAAGGGAGTACGGATGACGATCGGCTATGAAGGGGTTGGTTTAATTGGATAACTGGGGAAAAGGCGGTGTAGTCCAGGTAAAGGGGATTCCATGGGAAACCAGTGGAGGGGAAAAAGGGGAATGTCAGTTAATTCCTGATCCAAATACAGTCAAACAGGAGGCCAGGATGACAGGTTTGGTTTTTGTAAGGACAGGGAGAGGCTGTATGAATCAGGGGGGGAGCTGAGAGTCTATGAAGCCGGGAGAGTGGCGAATCCTTGAAATTAAGTCTGGTGAGAAACATTATCCAGCTACGACAGACAGTTTCTGTGCTATATCCAAGCAGGAAAAAATGAAGATAGAAAAAATATCAATCAAAGCTGCTCCAGGCATCAGCAATCCAGAGTCTGAAACTCTCAGAAATGATCTATTTATTTTAAAGAACTGTCTATCCTTCCTTTTCAGTAGAATTCTGTAAGTAAACTGGATTAAAACACCACTCTTCTCACCTCCTACCTCCCAGGTGTCTTCACTCATCTAACCACTTTCCTAATTTGCTTCCTTTTCCCTCATTCCCTTTCCATTACATTCTGCTACACCTTCATGTAAACTTTGCATCAAAAGAGGTGAAGAGATTGCAAGATGCAATATGGTGCAATTATGTGCTGATTATAGCAGCTGCAATACATTTTTCAAATATCTTAATTATAACATGCTAACTGCCCCCAGGGCTAACACGATTTATTTCAAAAATCATCTTTCCTTCTTTAATTGATATGAAAGAAGAAGAGTTAATATTTCTGTCCTGAGGAAATTGACTGGAGCTGTAACTGAGGCAGAAACACAATCTCCTCAAAATTAGAAACTTGCACTCTGAAAACTTTTCCGATTGATTTTTTAAAAATTCGATCTGCTGCTTACTGAGCGAACTAAGGACCAATGTTCAGACTAAACCAAGCCGAGACTATCATATAGTTCAAACAGCAGCTAGTTAGTTTTCTGTTGGCTTGCCAAAAATGTATTATATGCCTTTTTTAATCTTTTTATTGCAACTTGCAGTATACAATGCATTGATTTTTGGTGAAGAGTTGCCCATGTAACACACACTGACAAAACCTTTCAGTGTGTAATATGAGGATATTTCAAGACCACATACAGATGTGGTCTGGCTTGTATTGTGATCTGATCTTCATATTCCATAAAGCTAGGACAGTTTCGTGAGATAAAACACACCCTCATGTTGAAAACATCATCCTGCCTTATTGTGTTCTTGCTCTTGCTATTTTGAAATTGGAGCTGCAATCAGCAACATGAAGAATTCATTAGCTTTATTTTAAAAATGGATAATGGTTGTCAACAGAGTGAGAAGAAAGGTGTCTGATAATCACCTTTCATGAAAAATCTGACCAAACTGTCTTCAGTCTGAGTAAATTTCTTTACACCAAGTCAAGTTTATTTGTATTGCAGTATCACAAAGTCTCAAAGGGCTTTACAGACCCACACATTAGCGGTTCCCCACCCAGCCCAAGCTCTTTAAGAAGACAAGGAAAAACTCCCTAAAAACCTTATTATATGAGGAAAATGGAATCAAAGAGAGAGATTTCCTCTCCAAACGACCAGGTGGTGCAATATAGGAGCCGCAGGTGCAGAAACAGGTAAATTACATAGATCAAAAACGAGGAAATATTACAACATAATATGAACAGCAAATAATCAGTGATCCTGGTGTTAATTTAGTCACCATGAAATCAACGAAATGATGACGAAAGTATGAGTCGAAGGGGGGGGAAGTGTGTGTGTGGGGAAAGAGGGAAAGAAAGAGAGAGAGAGAGAGAGAGAGAGAGAGAGAGAGAGAATGCTACCCTTCTTTTATTCAACAGCCACTGCTGTGGTTCCTTTGAGCAAGGCACTGAAATTATATACCTGCCAGTGCCAGTAAAAGACTTTTTGGCAGCTCCTTATGGATGCTGATATTCTAGAATATATTTTTTTTTTCTTAGGGGAATAAAATATGAATTTTATGAATAAAAGTAAACATGTTTAATCCTGCAGGGTTTTTTTTTCTTAATAACTCATTCTGTGAAACTGGATTTATTTATATGTTTATTTCCCACCTAACCTGCTTGAAAACTAATTTCAAAATGACAGCTTTGCACAACCTGTCCACATTTCATTTGAACCCTGGCAGCGCACGCAGACGTGCACCGACGTGCTCTTTAGCCCACATTTGTTGGCGGAATACAGTAAAGCAGCATTCCGCTCCACCCCAACAGACAGCATCACCACTATACCTAAATCAGGAAGCACACAGGCACGTTTGTGACGGAGGCAGTTTTGGTGATTCCACCCCAGCTACGGTGACCATACCGGGGTAGAAAAGGCGATATTATTGCTTCTGTTCCTGTTGGAACCACCGTGGACCACCGGTGAATGAAGACTGACAGTCGTTTACATCCAGTGAGAGGCTGAGCTGTGGATGCGTTTCACTGAAGGGTATGTGCACATCCAACCAGTGAAAAAAAAAACAACCAAAAAACACAAAACAAACAAACAAAAAAAAACTTTGGTGTGTGAAAACAGTTAAACACAAGTGGACGACGCGTTACCATCGCGTTACTTGTTCTCCACCGCAGCTCCGTGACGCTTAACGATAGTAAACACGTTATACGCGTCGACTTGTTTACTGTGCGTAACTGCTGTCTGCCGTTTCGAAACCTGAGGAAAAAAAACAAACAAAAAAAACACTCGGAATGTGGTTTTCATGTTTGTCCGAGTGTACCTGGATCTGACTGTAACCGTGTGTAGGATTGTTGTAAAAAAAAAAAAAACGTCACCGTCTCTGGAGAATCACTGCTGTGTTTCATGTTTGACAACGTCGTTCCCTCCCTGCTCCTTCTCCCTCCTTACACCAAACACCGTATTAAAATCTGCCACTTTACGTGTCTTCGCTTCTTTCTTATAAAACCTACAACATAGTATAAAACTGTTTGATTATTCCGAATATATATATGGCACTTTTTAATTCGGCTTTAGTAAATTTCTCTAATGAGTATTTTTTTTTTCCCTGTAAAATACTAATTTTTCAACTGCAAACATAGTGCTCGTAGCGCCTCATCGTAGCGTGTTTTGGTGGAGGAGGATTGTGGGAAATTGAAATTTGATTAAATTAGGTTGTTGATAGATGGATGTACAATATGCCGAATTTACCAGAAGGTTATACTAATTCGTTTCAGGTCATAGATCATGTTAGATGATCCTTGTGGACATAGTTTAAAGTACAGGAGTTGCAAATAAGCAGATCTGGAATGGGGTTTGGCAAGTTCTTAGAGCCTGTGACAGTGGAAGACATGCTGTCAGCTTCTCCCCAGGCAATTGTTAGCAGTACTTTTTTAGCTGAACTAGTACAGTGCCAGTTCAAAACGTGCCAGTTTGGAATGGCTCAGATTACTTTTTACCGGCACAGCTCAATTCGAGAACCGCTCATCCAAACAACTTCACACGTGACACTGCACGTCCTTGGGTTCTGAGCAATGAACCTGCCGAATATCAACTTCATACAGTGCCGGGTTCTAGAGATAATGGTGCCACAGACAGATTTCTGTCTTTAAAGTTAGACTAGTGCAGTGCCCGTTCAAAACATGCCTGTTCGGACCGGGCTGGACTTTATGGTGTGTGCTGCAGCCTGCTATAAGTACCCGTGGAGCGGATCATATGCTGCCGCACTCGGAGCGTATTCTGCCGCGTGGACTACTTTTTACCGACACAGCTCAATTCGAGAACTGCTCATCCAAACAACTTTGCACGCGACACTGCACGTCCTCGGGTCCTGAAATAGATAACATAGACTATGTTCAATAAACAAAGCGTATAATATTCATAAAACACCTGCTACCCTGCAACAATTAAAAGCGCTGCTTACATTGCATTAACTATAGAGGTATAGTATAGAGGTATATTATAGAGATAGTAGAAGCAAATTACCATTATTACAGTTATTTTTTTAATATCATTTGAAAGTAAAAGATTTGTTAAATGTTTATGGTCTTTCAGTATTAAATAAGATGATCAGCAGCGAGCTCCACCTGTTATTAACTTATAGAAACCATGGAGGCCTGTAACAGAAAAACATTACAGGCTCAATAGGCATAACAGAATAAAACAGCTGTCCACCTCTGCATTGTTTGACTTCCATGATAATCGTGTTTTGCTAACAAGATAGAGCAGCAAAAGAACACCTAATGACGAGCTTTATGTTTTACACTCAATCTGCTCAATATAAAATGAGATACTGGCTCTCAAAGCAGCTGTGACTGTCGTGCAGACTTACTGTCACAGCTGTGCATAGTCTATAAATAAAATCCTCTGCTTATTCTTGAACTGCACTGATTTATGAAGCCTGCAGCATTCGATGTCCTCTAGTTTGGGAACATTTAGCAAAAGAACCCTTGATACTGATATCAGATGAATGAATGCTTTGGATGATAAAGAGCATAATCGTGTAGCTTGAAAATCTTAAGGACAATATTTTCTATTGTGAATACTCAACAGTCATGATATTGTCAGATAACATGGTTATACTAGAACTTAATGTTTCAAACAGAATGCTGCTGCACTGTTATTACCTTGGTTAGCAATTGCTTTAATATGATCATATGGATTCTGTGGAAAGTTAAAGGACCATACCAGCAATTTTGCATGTTTAAGCCCAGCAAATACTACCTGTGTTCAGTACGTTACGTTACTAAAAACCAATTTCCAAAACATAAAATTGTATTTTAGTTTACCTGTTATTTTGCCAAATTCCCTACTCTTTTGAATTCAAATATTCAGGTGATATACCATCTTAAAATTGAATTTTCCCAATAACACGTATGTCTGATTGTAGAAGGGATGGTTGTTTTAATTTCTCAGTAAAAGCTGTCATTTCCTGGGACTATATTCTCTGGCGGAATCATACGTACACTGTCTTCTGTGCAGCTCCATACTGTAAAGTTACTTCAACAAAAAATTTAATAGCTGTTGTGTTTGCTGTAATGGATTACTTAACTCAAATGCATTTTAAGTCCAAGTAAGTACAAGTTAATTTTAATAGTGTACTGGGATGAACTGAAACAATACAATCTGAAAAGTAGGGGGAAATAATCTAAAAATTACTGCTCCAGTAGTATATTTTGGGAAATAGTTGTCAGTAATGTATAACATGTATCCAGGTTGTACATTTTGGACTCAAACATGCAAAATCACCAGTATTGTGCTTCAAGGATAAATAACTATACAGAAAACAATCATGTAAGCATGCAGAGTGAGGTGTTGTTGAGTGCAGCAGAACGTACACATAGTTTGGAAGAAGTCTGGATTTGCCTGTGAATACCTGGCCTGGAAGCCACAGGAATGCGTCCCTCAACATTCCTTTGTATTTCGTAGGATTTGCCTCAGCTCAGTTGGGGGAGAAAATGTCAAGAAGTTTGCTCAGCCGTCACGTATCTCACCTGGCATTCTTTTAGTAACATAAGCCGCACACACTCACTTATATGCCAGCTCTGGTGTAAAGTGTAGTTTAGAAAATGCTTGAAAAGTTAAGTGCTCTGCTGATTTTCATCTTAATGCTCTGCACATACCCACCCACACATTATCTGTCTGTGCTTTGCAGGTGAAAAATGGAGGTTAGCCAACTTCCGTCATTGCAGAGTCACAAACTTCCTCTCTTTTCTCACTTCCCCTCCTGTCTGTGCCTGTTGTTGGTCGACAGGCTGAGTCATATTACCTCTGAATGCCTCCTGTGCCACAACACAATAGCTCTGCAAATTTTGCTTAAGGCATGGTGTCACCAGTCAGCTCGGGCTGCACTGACGGCACATCCTGTCATCTGCACTGGTGTCATAACCTGCAATATGTCAGACCATCGTAGGGATCACAACAGATGGTAGAGTTGAAGTTTTGAGGTTGTGGCGAGGATTAGTAAAGAAAAGAAACCTCAGTTGGCAGTGTTGTATAACTCCTTTGAGGAGCGTTCGGCTCACACTTCTGGCCCTGGGCTGTATGGGAAATCAAAATGACACCCTTGGGAGTGATATGAGATGTCCGTGCGTTAAAAAGCAAAACAAATGCATGCTTGAATTAACAAAGCAATAGCAATACACAGCATTGAAACCCTGGGAGAATTGTTATTCCACTAGATTTAATATTCCCTCAGAGCCATATGTCTTTTTTCCAGAGAGAAGTTCCACAGAAGTCCCTGTTTGCAGAACTACAGATGTGTATTTCCCTTAACTGCCAAAGAGTTTGTCTGACATGGAGGCTGTCACAGACGAGTGCATGTGCTTGTTCATTATTTCTGACTCTTAAACCACTGATCATGTCCAACTTTGAGACTAATTATTGAGACAGCAGGAAGAAGAAATTGCAGGCCCTGATGTTTCCACTAAACAGCTGGAGCCAACAGGCAAACATTGCCTCTCTCGGTAGTGGAGCTGCTGTAGTTTGGTCACGGCTGACTAGGTAGTGAGCGAACAAAACTTGCTCGCTGGCTACCGTTAAGTACATTAACCGCATAGTTATTTAGCCAAAGAGTGCTAACAATCATGATGATAATTATAGTGAACCCCTGAGGGATTTATAATAATAATACATCTTATTTATAGGCGCCTTTCAGGACACTCGAGGTCACCTTACATCACAAATTTGTCAAATGGCAACACCATACAGAAAAGTAAAAACATAAAAACTTTAAAAGCAAAAAGAACAGCAAGTCACAGTGAGAAGGCCAATTTAAACAGGTAGGTTTTGGTGTGTGATTTGAAGGAGGAAATAGAGTCCAGCTGACGGATGTGCTGAGGGAGGGAGTTACAGAGCCAAGGAGCATTGCAGCTCTGGCACCAATCGTTTGGAATCGAGAGGAAGGAACTTAGAGGAGTCCAGCAGAGGAGGATCGTAGAGTGAGAGGGATTGTTATGACTGCAGACGTTCAGAGAGATATGAGGGGGCAAGATTGTAGAGGGCTTTGAAGATGAGCAAGAGGATTTTGAAGTCAATCCGGTATTGGACCGGGAGCCAGTGAAGCTGAATGAGGATAGGGGTGATGTGGTCAGTGGATAGGGTACAGGTGGGGACACCAGAGAGGACAGCACTGCAATAATCCGCAAAGTTACCAGTGCTTGAGTCAAAACTTCAGTGCTGTGTTGAGAGTGATGAACGTAGTCTTGCGATATTACGGAGGTGGAAAACTGCAGTCCTAGATAGATTTCGGATGTGAGGCTCAAAAGAGAGTGTACTGTCCAAGATCACACCAAGGCTCTTTACTTGGGATAGGAAGGGAACAGTGCAGCCATCGATGCTCAGCCTGAAACTGTGCTTTGTAAAGTGATGTCTTGGAACCAATAAGGAGAACCCCTATTTTATTGCTGTTTAGTTTGAGAAAATTATTAGTCAACCAGGTCCTGATATCTTTGAGACGGTCAGTGAGGGCAGTGGGTGGAAGGACGGCATCGGGATTGGTGTAGAGCTGGGTATTTACTCTATTGGCTACATTTTGCTGTATGAAAATAAAACCATGAAATCTGTACCATCCTGCATAGCATTTGTCTGGTTGGGTAATCTGCCAAAACTCGCTCGCTGGCTACCGTTCAGTACATTAACCGCATCTGCTCTGAGAGGTAATGGAGTCTTCAATTCCAATACATTCATAGAAAGACAGGGCAATGGTAGCATTCCAGAAACATTCTTAAACTAGAGGGCACTCAGAGAGCATATTCCTCTGCCAAGGCTGAAAAGTCCTCTGATTTCAAGTTTACTATGAATACCTTAAAATCAGATATATAGAAAAGATTTATCATGCAAACTCATTCTACAATGGTATTGTGGATCATCTTCTTCTGGATCTATGTCCATAACAGTTGAAAACATGTCAAAACCACATTATATTGCTGAATTAGCATCCTTTAGCTAAACATTGGTGGTAGATGCATGTTTATATCCTTATTTGTTAATGTGCAGCAATGCTGTAAATGTGACCCCTGTCCCAGCATAGATTTTTATCTGCCAGGTATAGATCAATATCTGTATCTGAGTTAAAATGTCAGGTGCACATGCACCTGATTTTCTTTTTTTGTAAAATTGGTGTCTTGGTAGACCAAAATTCCTGGATCTGTATCTCAGTGTGGATCTGCCTCAAAAGCTAATCAAGCTATCTACAAAATCCCCTCCTATCTTCAAAATAAATTAACTAAGGTACAAATGGCATTGTGTAGGGATCAGTATACTTGTTGCTGCAGCTTTACAAGAGGAATGTGGATCATTGTGGCTGGTAAACTTCACAAAAAAGCTTCCAAGAATAATTTTTTGGCAATCAAAATAATAAATTTATATTTGACTTAGAAATATTGGCTGGTAAATTCACATCCTTTTGTTTGGATTCTTTTCCTTTATCTCATAGAAATCTAAGTCAGATGGATTGGAAGGGCTCAGTTTCTCATGGGTAAGAGTGGAAATTGTTTTCTATCAGTGTTGCATGCAGGGGCAGCTCCAGTCGCTGATTTCCAATCCTGATGTCTGCATTGTCCTATTTTTCATATTTTTTCCATTATTTTACTTTAAATTTGTTGAAAAGCAAAATTAAGTAATCTCGAGTCCTCAAGCACAGACAAAAAAAGAATGTAATGAAAGAGGAGAGGGCTCTGATAGAGAACGGAAGGAAGAAGGTTGAAACTAAATACACACAGGCTGGATGTCAGGCTTCCTTGCTGTGTTCAGATCACTGTACCAGCAGACACCCTCCCCCACAGATGTTGATCTTTGACCTCAAATCTCTTGTCAGAAGAGTACTTGCACTGGTAAATAAGCAGGGTGTAACAACTCCATTACAATGCTGCACTCATCTCAGCAAATGCATGCCATCCCTCCCTCCCTCCACAATGCATGCATAGTCATTACGTAATTGATTTATGTTAGAGCATAGCGTAGCCGGAGGGTTAAAGGAAGCTGTTGTCTTCTATTTACCAGGACAAACTTAAGATATAACAATGGAGCCAAACAATGGTAGACTGTCACATACGTGTTCCAGCTGCACAAATGTGTTTATCAGTAATTTTATCAACTCAAATATGCAAGAACTGGTTCCTGTAGAAGTCATTGTGGGTATAATTGTCAATTTAATGGCGAATGTATGTTTCATGGATGCTGTCTCAGAGCTGAACCTTACATACTGTAGGTCTGTATGTGTTTCTCAACCATAGAAAGTGTTTAGATTTTGTTTTATTCACGTCTTCAGCTTGTCTTTTCTACTTCTACAGTAATTGATCAGTTAAATTTTTTAGGGACAGTTTACAGAAAAATACAACAAACACAAAGTGCCTTTTGGCTGCATTGCATAGATTTCTGTTGGTAGCTAAACTGGATCTTGGGCTCTCGTATGGTGGATTATGTCCCAAATGATTGCTGAACACTAGTAGTGCAATACATAGCAGATCTACACAGAAGCTTAGATTAACAGAAGCAGCTCAGATTAGCCTGTATGTGCATAAGCATAAGAGAAAATGCCCTTAGACAAAGAGAGATCCAAGTGTTTTGAAATCCACAAATCATTTGCACAATTTTGTTTTGTCTTCATTAAGTGTTTCTCCAAGATAAAACCACAAATGTAGCTTATAAAGGAGCACAGTGCATAAAGAACGATTCATTGTACTAAATGATAACACACATATTTTAGTGTTTCGAGGAGTTTTATTGCTTAGCGTGTTGAAGGGTAATCCATTCTTCCTTTTGTCAGCATTATAAAAATTCATATGATCTTGACAAGGAGATTTATGTTGCAGCGAGGTAATAGCCTTTTCATCTTCCCAGGTCAACTGTGTGTGAAATAAATACCCGTACCATCTCTGTTCTCTCTCAGGTAGAAAAGCATTATCTTTTTATCAGTTGATAAAATGCTACCTGAACCAGCAGGATGCCTAGAACAGGATTTTATTACAGCTGACATTCCTCTATCCATTCTGCAATCTGTCCAGTAGACAACCTGAGCTATCCCATATTGTTCTTTACTTCAAAATGTAAAACAGTTATCCTGTCTGGAAAGAGCATTTTCCTCTTTGATGATCTCTGTTGCATTGCTCAGGTGACTATTGTGTGGAAAAAGATGCCCTGAATTACTCAGAGCAGGAAATATGGTTAATATGATACATTAGGTCCTACAAGTAGATGATTCAAGAAGGTTTTGTGAATCCTTTTGAATCCATGTAAAAGCATCAGCTGATTGTGATGATGATGATTTGAAACAGCATCTGCTAATGGATGGCTGAACAGCAGCACAAATGCTTCAATCAGACAGACTGATAATTACTGAAATGCACTGCAGACTCTGCTCTGAGAGGTAATGGAGTCTTCCAGGTGCTGGAATGTGTAGCAGTGCTACAATAAAAGCTATTTCCATCCTATTGATTGAATAATTGATGATGTTTCAAGACACACCTGGCAATTAGCATGATCTTATACACGCTTGAGATTGGAAATGGTTTTGACACTGCCTACGTTTCTCACATTACTTTTCCAGCTCCTTCCCCTCCCCTTTTAAATTATAGATGTGTGAGAAAAAAAAAATTAGACTATGAGAACCAGTGCTGGTTTTTTTTTTTTTTTAATGTACTCGTGTCTATGGTAGTTTTAATTAGAGCGCTGGCTCTCTTCCCCCTCTCCCCAGCCTGTCTCTCTCTCTCATTCTCACTCTGTTATGCAACAGCCTTTCTTGCAAGTCCTTGTAGGGTCTCAGCTTTGGTTGTGTAACATTTGAGAGTGAAACTGTCTGTAAGGCCTCACATTCAATTAAACACAATCCCTGCAATGTCTCTTTACTTCCAAGAAACAGCTGAATCTCCAGTGAGTGTCAGTAATAAATAAATTAAGCGCAAAACAACTGGCATTATAATGGTGTACTTTTGTTCGGTCAGCAGGGGATTTCAGCTTATTTTTGTAGCTTCTTGGTTTTGCTGCTTGTGTGGCACAACCAGTAGCACCTTCTAATATGATTCTGCCCAGACTCACGACTTCACAAATGCTTCATAAAAGAAAGTGGAAAAGTTCTGCATAAGCTGTGCCATTTTAAGCCCATATCAATAACAAAATGATGTTTGATGTCGATATTGTAGCTTTGAAATTATGTCTTATTTGTTTGAGAATTAGCTGTGTCTAAATAATGGCACGTTTGACTTGAGAGACATTAACCCCGCACATGCACATGCAAGATGACTGGCACGTGGTTCTTTGAAGTATTAGTTGTGCATTAGTTGCACATTAGTTGTGCAAGTGCTCTAAAAATATTGTAGGGTTGCAAGATGCAGTACCTACAAAAATCACGGGGGCAGTAATATCAACTTCTGTCACGTCAGCAGCACGGCAGGAGGAGAAGCTGATCGAACCTGGCGAGATTTGTGTAATGGCCCCTCATACCAGCTCCGCCTTTGTAACATAAGTTTAAAGGACCATACTGGCCATTTTGCATGTTTGAACCTAATATATTCAATTTTCATTGCACATAATGTTACTGACAATCATTTCCCAAAGCATACTACTGGACCAGTGAATTTAAAGAAAATTTCCTACCTTCCAGACCGCCATTGGTTTCAGTTCATTCTAGTACACTATTAAAATCAACTTGTTGATACTTGAAATGTTCTTGGGATAGGTAATCCATTGTTGCGAACAACACGTTATTCAGGTTTTTTTTCGAAGTTATGTAATTTTAATGTTTAAGCACAATAAATAGCGCGGAGTAAATGTATGTCTCCAGTGGGGAATATAGTCCCAAAAGAAGACCTGCATTTATCGAAAAACTTAAACAATCATGACTTCATAAGGTTACGTAACTATTAGCAGGCGAAATATTAATTTTTAAGGTGGATGTATCGCTTAAATATTTAATTTTGAAAGATTAAGAGATTTTGCAAAATATCAGGAAAGCTGAAATACTGTTTTATCCTTTGGGAAATGATTGTCAGTTACCTTATGTGTATGAAAATTGAATATATTAGGTTCAAACATGCAAAATGGCTGGCATGGTCCTTGAAAATGTGGATCTTCTTGATTGTTGCTGTCTTTGTTTACACTATTGAGCAAAATCAGAAGTAGTTTTTAGGGTGTCCTGACATCGACCAGGAATGATTTTTATTTCAGGCCCCCACCTCACCCCCCCGGAGGTTCTAGTAGGTAATACTATACAGTAGATTGCCATAAAGCACAGCATCATGTTTGAAAAGCACGTGAGCATCGCCACTCGCGTAACAAATGCGGGTGGATGCGACGTGTTTGCAGAGTTAATATCAAGTGTAAACGTGGCTTAATGCAATCAACAGTTACAAATAATTTCTCTTCTACTGGATGAGGACCCCTTTTTGCCCCCAGAACCACCTAAAGTCTCTGGCATGAATTTATAAAGCTGCTGGAAACACTCCTTAGAGACTCTGGTCCACGTTGACACGATAACATCGCACATTTGCTACACATTTGTCAGCTTCACATTCATGCTACAAATCTCTTGCTCACGTTCCAAAGGTGCTTTATTGGATTGAGACCTGGTGACTGCAGGCCGTTGGTGCATGTTAAATGCATTCTCATGTTGGTGGAAGCAGCTTGAGAAGATGCTGCTGGAGGGTGTGGTCATAAAAAGATGCACACTGATGGCAACAATACTCAGAGATGCTGTGGCATTTAAATGATAGAGTCAGTATTTCGGAACCTGATGTGTGCCACCCCACACCATGACATCATCACCAGCCTGAACTGCTGACACAAGGCAAGATGGATCCATAAATTCATGTTGTTTACACCATATTCTGATTTGACCATCTGCACGTCATCACAGAAATTAAGATTTGTTAAGCCGGGCAATGTTTTTCCATCTTCAGCTGTCCGCTTTCGGTGAATTTGTGCAAACTGTAGCCTGAATTTCCTGTTTTTAGACTTTCAGTCCGTCCACTTCAAGGTTTTCATATGTGCATTCAGAAATGGCCTTTTGCACACCACTGTTGAAACATGTGGCTACTTGAGCTATTGTGATCTGCCTGTCAGCCTCTCACAAAGAACAAACAGAACTGCTTCTCTCCAGAAGTTTTGGGGTTTTTTTCCTCCATCATTCTCTGTAAAGTCTTAAGACTTTTGGTGCATTAAAATTCCAGGAAATCAGCCGTTTCTGAGAACCTCAAACCACCCTGTCTGGCACCAGCAATCATTCCACAGTCAGTCGCTTAGATCACATTTTCTTACTCCTTCCGCTTGCTTTAAACAATAACTGAACTTTTTTTTTTTTTTCTAAACCACATTTGCTTATGTTTATGCATTGCATCCATTCCACGTCATTGGCTGATTAGATAATTGCATTATGAACAGGTAATAAGCTGGCAACCTGGTGTCTAAAGTGTCTAAAAAAGTCATTTCTATGTGAAAAAGTGACAGAAATTAATGAATTCCAAATGCTTAACTGATCTGGGAAAAACTAGACTTGTGGTAAAGCAATCTGTGAGCACTACTGTGGGAAGTTAAAGAACAGTGTGTGTGTGTACCTGTATGTTTTTTCAGGATGAAATCCTAATCAGTTTAATTCGTAAACAGGATTAGATGAACGACTATCTACTAAAGTGAGGACACAACCTTGTTATCTATATAACGTGCTGTCAGAACTTTAGCCAGACTCAGTCTGTTTGCTTAATTTGACTGTTGATAGTTAAATGCAAGTCCAGATTTTTTTAGTTATTTAAAGCTTAAAATGTATCTGGAGCAACAAATTCTTATGCTTCATTTGTATTTGTATTGATCTGATAAGAGAAAGAAAATACATTGTAGGAGTGTTATATTATCCATTTCAGTATACTATAATCTGGATGCTGGACATTTGGTGTAGCACATTACAGACTGTATCATATCTTTCCGGCTAACATTAAAGTAGAAATACATCAGGTAGATGTACATACATCTATAGACTCTTCATGTTGGAGTCTGTTGGAGTTATACTGTGAGTTTTACTGCCTTCAAATGCTTCCTATGAGCTCCTACTTCCCAGTTTGGAAGTTATAATTACCATGTCTCACATTTCAGCCCTCTTCAAAAAAAAAAAAAAAAAAAAAAAACTCAGAAGTTGTCTTTCTGGCTAGCACAATATTTACACATGCAGGCAGCAGATTTATTTTATCCTTCAACAACAAAACTAAGAGTAGGAAATGCACATTAGATATCTATTAACATTATCTTTATTAGCATTGTAATTTTCTGTTTTCCCCACCAGATTTGATGGCATTGCGTGTGTGTGTATTTTTAGCAAGCTATGTGTCTCCATCTTAATAAACTGTACACAACAAACAGGATTGTGGGGTATTTTTAATAACAAATACCTAAAATGTCACAAAATGGCAAGTTGGGTATCAGAAATTGTAACTACATATCTTTGGACATCATATCAAGACAGAGTTTAGTAAGGTTACCAAGCTCCATCTGCTTGGGGATGAACGTTGTCCAGCCATAACGCATGCTTCGTCAAGAAGAGCCTATACACCCCCACACAGTCCTGAGAAGTGGTCTGATCAGCCAAAATAATAGAAAGCCCCTGTGTGGGTGTTGTGTGCTGCTTGCACTGACACTTATCAGTTCAATATGTCCACTATGTCTTATGTCCAATATGTCTTAATCCTAGTATGTCACGCCTCCTTAGACTTGGCACCCTCTGAAGGATAATATAGTCAGGCTCAATACAGTATTTTCCAGTTGCTGTTTTGATTGGAGCTGCTAAACTCACCTCCATCTTTTATAAGAAAGAGTTGCATTAGTTAATTCAGTTCCTGAGAAAATCCATAACTGTCTGCAGGGCCCTTTGGCCACAGAGCTTCCTGCCTCGTCTCGTCCTGTGCATGCTGAGTGTATTTTAATCACATCCGTTCCCTCCCGAGACACTTAAAACGTTGTTTATGGTAAACAGTGCTCTCCTGTGCTGCTGCCATCAGTGTTCAATAATTAACCTTTAGCCTCTCCAGGTTGCTCTGCACATCATGCTAATTTGCTGTTAGCACAAGAGAGGCTGTGTGTAATTTTGAATTAACCTGACTCGACCATTTCTTAAGGAAAATAATGATTACTTATGAGTGTCTTTTTGTATGTGATATATATATAGATATATAGGTATTTGAATCTTTTTGATCAAATAGCAAGCGTAAAGAACACGAGGGAGAAATATGCTTAATGCACATAAAATTTCCCTTAAGCTGCATTCATTGGATAAAATACACTCATTACATTTGTACATTTGCAAACATGAACATGCATAAAGGTTACATGGGGTGGGGGGGCGGGGGGANGGGGAGGGGGTTGGAGGCTTAAATAACCATAAAAACCTAATAAACATGTTGTTGTGTTGTTGCTGTGATGAATTATGTATCTCAAGCATGTTTCAAGTCTCTTTTAGTACTGTACTGAAGCTAATTGCAGTCTGGAAGGTAGGAACAAAAATTCTAAAATTTACAGCTAAAGTGGTACATTTTGGAAAATGGGTGTCAGTAGTGTAACATGTATGTGGATTGTACATGTTGGGTTCAAACATGCACGATTAACGGTATGGTCCTTTAAGGCTGCATTGTGCTTCATCTGACCCATCTGATCCGATAAGAGACCTTGTTGGGGGGCAAACTTATTTATACCTTTTCAGAATGTGAAAATCAGCTGTCATAAAGAGGGGAGGGGATGGTGTGTATATGTATGTGTGTCTTATTTTGTAAACTCAATGTGATTAATCATACACTCTTAGAAATTGTCCTGTAAAAAACAGTGAAGAACAGGCAGCACAGTTGCCATTATGTTACTGTAAAATTAACATGGTCTTACTGTCAGTAAAATTTACAGTTTGCTACCATTTTATACAAATACAGCAAATAACTGTAATTATTTATTTTTNAAAATTTACAGTTTGCTACCATTTTATACAAATACAGCAAATAACTGTAATTATTTATTTTTCACAACATGATACTGGCAATATGGAAAGAGGTTTGGTTATTATAGTAGAAGTGACCTCTGTGCATTTTTGTTATCTCTGCTCACTTATAAATGGGGATAAAAACGCATAATTTGGCTTTCAGATCTCTGCAGAGCGTGGACACAGTGACTGAAAGAAAAAAGTTTGAGAGAAATGAAAACCCTTCCTTTCACACTTCACCACACTTGACCAATTGCTGTGTGAAACAGGCATGCCTGCAGAGTGATGGAGTTAGAGTTGGAAATTTTGTCCCGGAATTGACAGGTGAAATTGACCGCGACTTTGCAGCTCTCTAACAGGGATGTAGGAGGAAGCACACTGCGACCTTTAAGTCTCCTATAGATGAAAGATGGCCAATTTAGCACTCATGGACCAAAGAAAGCGAAAGTCTGTGACAAAATTCTCAAGTGTCAGAAATTTGGAACATAATCTCAGTTTAATTGCTGCCCAATGTTCATAAAACAGCCAATCAAGCTCAATGACACGTATCTCACTGCGTACGTGTCATTGCATGTATGCTTGTCACAGTGCTGCAATTCACCAGGCATTCATCTCACAATCTGACATGCATCAAACTTTATACCACCAACAGTCTGACACATATTATGACAGATTTTCTTACACCCATCTGGCCTCAAGGTTCAGCCTTACTCTGCATTTTGACAAGCTATTATAACTTTTACACTTTTAACTTTGAGTAAAACTTTCAGTTCGTATTTGCATATATCACTTGGAAGGGTCTTGGTTTGAACCCACACAACTGAGGCTTTCCCACTTATGCTAAATATGCACGCAAATGGATATAACTGAACTTTTGCTTTTCCCCCGAGGCAAGTTTACTTTTCAAGACATGCTGATACGTTTCGAAATTTGGCTGTATGTTTTTTTTTTTTTTTTNGTTTTTTTTTTTTTTTGTTTTGTTTTTTTGGCAGGAATCAGTTTACTACAGTTATTGCAGCAGAACTGGAGTTTGGCTTATATACACTGTTGTCAGCATCAGAGTGGCTGTCAATCAGAGTGACAGTTTGATTTGTTTATCTGATCTGTTCATTCCCTCTATTTATCACCATACCTGACTTCATATATTTGTTTCATATGCACTTTATCTGCTAACCTGCCAAATATCTCATCTGTCTGAATCACTTTCTTTACACCAACTTAACCATCTTTCCTTCGAAGCCCAAAGTAATTTGCATTTGCAAAACTCAAATTCTGTATGATTGCAACAGTCTCCTAAAGTCTCCTCAGCTTTATTAATATGTTCACTTTTCCGTGCTGTATAATTGCCATCCTGCAGTATAAAGCTATTAGACTGGGAACATGCCCGTGCTGCTTTGTAGTGCAGCAGCTCATTTCCCTGACTGAAGTGGAACCATCTCCTGCTTAGAGAAGGAGGAGTCTTCAGATAATCTGCTGTTACGGCCTTCCCCTGGAGTAAACTCATTTCCTTTTTTTTTTTTTTTTNTTTTTTTTTTTTTTTTACAGGCTCTGTCAGCAGCATGGGACAGCATCTAGGCAAGAAGGAGCCACCCACAGACAGCAAGGTAACTTTTTTCAACCTAATGCTTTCATGTCTGGTTGTGTGCATGAGGAACAAATAACTTCTAGTGGCTTTAAATATGTGTTTTAAGATAAGGATTGTGTCATGTGGTGTGAGAATGAAGCATATGTGTAGAATTTTCCTTTCACTTTATCATTCTTGTGCTTTATCACTGTGCAGTGGGACTTTGAACCCTGTTAAAGAGAAGCTGTCAAGCTCCTTCATTCAGATTGATTTATGACTCTCACTAAGCTTTCACTGTGTTAACCTCTTCACCGAATGCCTTTTGAATGTTGTCATAAGAGCAGAATAAAATATCCCAGTTTATGTAACAGCATGAAGCTGAAAACATTAAATTAATTTCAGTCCGTGTATTTTCTGTAAGGATTCTGCTGTGTTGAAAGGGGTTTAATTTGTTTTTGTGTTGCCTACATGATCTGAGTAATAACTGCTCTCACCTCTGACACTTGGATCACAAATATGGGTGTTGCAGTAATCAGAGTGCTACATGCAGGAGTGCACCTCCATCTTTCAAATACCACTGAGATGTAGTAATCCATGGATAATGCAGCTCTCAGTACTTTATATATAATGTTTGTGGTTTGGAGCGTAGATAACAGAAGACATTGAGAGATGGATTATGCGTCTAAAAGGTCTGTGATCAGTTTTTGTGAATGTTAAATAGAAGAGTGTTCACTATTTTGTCTGAAAGGTCACAAAACTGGAGTCACAACACATACTTAAACACTTTCAATGTTAAAATACAATCTCAGTGTCCAGATATGCTATCTAGATAATGACATCTCACAATGGAATTTGCATTTACAACTTGCATCAGCATGCATTCTTGTTATCTGGATGCTGCCTACAATGTGACTGGATATCAGTAGGCAGACCGTTATACTACTTAAGCCCATGCTTCCTCCTTGCTCTGTGGATGATGTTCATCCATTTATCAAATAAATAAAATCTGATCCACGATGACAGCCCTTCAGTTTTCATGGCTATTTTGTGTTAACCCCTCGACACCACAAGCCATTTCCTAACAATGCAGCCCCAAAACAGTCTATCTGAACAGAATAAAGTAAATTGATGATATTGTGCATCAAGGCTGACACTAAACCTTCCCCAGGTACACATCTTATATTGTTAGCTCTGGCCTGGTGAGCATCATAGCTCTTTTCTTTAAAGTTTCACTCGCAAAGTTCAGCAGTCAAATACTGATCCTCAATCATCTTAATACTGAAAACTGGATTAAAGTCTGGAAGTCATTATACTGGCTGCTTTATTGTGTTTGCTGATGTTTTATGACTGTTGTCTTGGCAGGCAGAACCGCAGGTATTAGAATTCTGTAATAATCCAATGATGATCAGAGAGGTTTCAAAACATTATCACTTTGGTGGACTGTAAGCATTAAGCTATTATATACATAAACAGATGTTTAAATGGTGTTTAAATGGTGTCAAATGTGTCAAACAACATTAGTAGAGTCTTAGAATCATAGATTCTTAGTAAAGTGTTGTTGCAAGAACAGCTTCAGTGTGCCTTGGCATAGATTGTAAATGTCTTTGGAATTTTGCTGGAGGGATGGAACACCATTCCTGTAAAACATAAACCTTTATAGCATTTCTCAGTCCAGAATGGAGAATGGTAAAGGCCTGAATGCTTGAGCCCTACAGTCAGGGGGTCTGCTGGCTCTGTTATATTGTGGAGGGCATTTTTATGGCATGGCTTGGGTCTACTTATTCCCTCTATGGAAGGCTCCTTTATGCTACGATGAAACAGTTCTATCCAGACTGGAGTGGCCTTTTCCACAATGACAATGCCCCGTCCATACATCATGAGGGGTCAGTATGCACATTTACATGCATGTTAAAACTTTGATTCTACTCCGATTAAGGCAATAAATTGTAAGTTAATTAGCTCAAGCATGTAAATGATCTACTGTCTAAAAATGGATGTACAGACTAAAATCTGAGCGTAGTGTGCATGTAAATGTACCGACTAAATGGTTTGAGTATGAAAATGGTGTAAATTATATGCTTTGGTCTTCCCACTCAACCCAAGTGAACATTTGCCTGTTTGACAGCACACTCCACTACTGTCGTCACAACATTAAATCAGGGATTATCTTTTAGAAGAAAAGATTACATCCCTCCAACAGAGTTTCAGGGACATGAGCAATCTATGCCAAGGTGCATTAAAGCTGTTCTGGCCACTTGTGGTGGCCTAACACCCTTACTAAAGCACTTTGTGTTGGTAGTTCCTTTAATTTGTCACTTGTATATTAAAATAGCTGCATTTAATGGTAGTTTTGTCTCACATTACAGTCCAGCTCATAACAAACAAGAGAGTCAAGGGACATTTTAATTGGTTGAGCACTGAGGTGCCCCAGTGCTGCTACTTGACACAAAATAAGTGGAATAGTTCTGTTAGCGATTTTTCACTCATCTTTCCACTCTGTGACTATTAAATTGCAGGCCAGCCTCTGCCTCCGTATGCTGAGTGTGGGTGGATCAGACATAAACTGGGACAGTAATGTACTTTAATGGCATCAGGTAATGCACCCCAGCGTTGCCCGAGTCATTTTTATCACAGCGTTGAAAATTACAGCATGTAAATGAGCTTAAACATTACAGTTGAGGCTGCAAACACATTTGAAGAGCTTGTGAGCCAGTTATGAACTGCGAGCAGCCCTAACCCCGGGGGAGGGGGGAAGAGAGATGGAGGGCAGAAGCATTCTCTCATATCTCCTAATGGGTCTGTGGGCAGCACCCTAACACCGGTCTGTTTGTGTAGGCTGGTTTACGGTCGGCTACCTGCTTGTTGCCTGTTTTGGGTGGCGTGATTGTGTCAGCGTACTGGGAACAGAACAGCCCAAATCAGCATGGACGCTGATGGCCAGCCCACAGATGATTTGCTCTCTTTTCCTATGAAGCACACACACAGGAGAGCTGAGAGTAGGAGAAAGAAAACTGGATTATATACTTTGTGTATTTAGCTTACTGGTGGTGCAGCATAGCTATCCGTCTTTGTCTTTCTATATCTGTCATTTGTTTTCTTCTCCCTTTGATGGGATGATCATCACACCAAACTCAATTTAATGGTCTGGCGAAACAGCCAGTTGTCATGGTGACGGTCAAAAGGGAACAGAGTGTAATGGAGTAAGGCAGTTTGTGTTTGGATGCTGCTGTCTTAGTCGTGATCTTTCTTCTATTCCCTTATTGTTCCTGGAGGTGAAATGTACTCACACTTTATTTACCAGCTCATAGAAAATAGTTTTTCTTTCCGTTCCTTGATATTCACAACAGTTTTCTTTTAGAGTCTTAAGTTACTTATACAACTATGGTCTCTCAGTAGAGCGCATAATTCTGCCAAGGCTGAGCAAACAACTGTCTTAAAGAGAAACAACAACAACAACAACCATTGTAGTTTTCTGGATCTATCTCCGTAACTATTAAAGATATGTCAAATGTTATGCCATGTTTAATTTTGTTGACACTCCTGCTCGTAGATTTTTATTTTTTTGTTGCATCTCTGTGCTTACCAAGCTAATTGAATGCAACAACTTCATGCACAGTCCCTGGAGGTGTCAGGCAATGCCAGAAAATTTAGAAAATCAGTAAATGAAGGAAAAGCAGATGTTTTCGGGTACATCTAAAAACTATAATTTATAGCTAAATATCCATTAGAATGCTAATTGCACTGTACAAATAAACTCTGATCCATCATTCACCTTAATGGTTACCAGTTAGGAGTTTGTTCTTTTATAGGTGTGTTTTTAATCAAACAAATGCACAGTAACTTTCCCATTTCATTCTTTTGGGCATCTTTGCAATGAAAAATTTATTTATTTATTGCATTTGGGAGAAAGCACGAATGCAATTTTAAGTTTAGTTTTCAACAAGATATAGGGGAGCCAACTTATGGAACTCTTTTTCCTCATTTGGTTAAAATTTGCATTAATTTGAAGTCTTCTCACTGTGACTTTTATTAAATTTTTAGGTAGAGGCCATGAATAATCCCCTCTGGACTTCTTGTTACATTTGATTGCTTTTTTTTTTAATCTTAATGAGCCTCTGCCTGTTTTGCATCCACTATGCTAAATTTATTGGAACACCCAGGACTAAAATGAAAAATATACATCCTGAAAGATGGAAAATCACTGACATGGTCATAGCAAATGTAATTAAAAGTATGTTTAATTAGTAATTGGATTTACTTTACACATATTATGGAGAGAGCAGTCTAATCCTGTTTAAAAGGGATTTAGATTGTGAATGCACAGGAGTTAATCCCTGCTTTTCAGAGGCTACATGGATGTTTCTACTCAAAATCTAAAGGTGTCCAAGCTCAGTACATGTTGGGAAATTATGTTAAAGTATGAATAGGGTTTGACAATAAGATGTTTTGTTTTTTTTTTTTTTTTTTNTTTTTTTTTTTTTTTTCATTTTCTACTCTGTGTCTGAATGTGATGAAGTTGCACAGCTGAAACTTTTGAAGTGAAAGCTCTGCAGTCTCCAGATGAGGGAGCTTGAGGCTCAGCAGGCAGATCACCAGCCTTTGGAGACCATCAGCTCTTAATGCTATACCCAATTAGCCAACACTGAGAGCTCTATGCTGGGCTCCAGCCCAGCAGGCTTGTTCCAGTCCCTCCTGTTATACCATGGGAGCTCAGACTGAAGAGACAATCTCATCGGAATCAGAACTATATTCTTCCTATCCTGACTCTTCTCTGCTTTGTGTTCTATGCTACATTTTATTCATAATACCAATACTCCTCTAACCACAAGCTCAAAAGTAACTGAGGGAGATGCTATTGGTTTCTGGGGTTACAGCAGGGTGATATGGACAAAATCAACTATGAGCCTAATTTTCACAACATTATCTCAATATCACTGTTACAGTATTTACTTAACTATTAGAAGTAATCTTTAAAAGCTAAATATACTTTAACACTCATTTAGAATTATAAACCACCATAACTTGATTTGAATTTCATCACATTACCTGGAGTTTGGAACATGGAATGTTGTATTTGCTCTTTTAGCTGAAACTTAGTTGAAAGCTTTCTAAAGTCACTGAAGGAAGAGATTTTATTGGAAAGGCTTTTAACAGAGAATTGTTGAATTAAAAAAAGATATCTTCATTTATGGCAGTTTGGTGCCATAAATGAAGTAAAATTTACATGTTTTTCACAGCTAAAAATAATGATAGATATTGTTTCCAGCATTTGATTTTTTGGGGAGCATAGTAAAGTCTCAAGCTAATCTAGCAGAGGCCATATATCTCCCAGAAGTGTGACAAGTCCCGAGTGTTGAGTGCTACTCAGGTGTAGCTCAGAAGATCAAGTGTTCCTGCTCACTTGTCTCTCTTCTCTGAAGTGTGAGCAAGA
This sequence comes from Lucifuga dentata, assembly GCA_014773175.1. Classification (NCBI taxonomy): domain Eukaryota; kingdom Metazoa; phylum Chordata; class Actinopteri; order Ophidiiformes; family Bythitidae; genus Lucifuga; species Lucifuga dentata. The sequence continues at coordinate 28,700 of VXCM01004703.1, forward strand.
TGAAACTCTGAAGGACATGGCTATCATTGATCTACAGAAAGGAAGAGACCTCTCGCATCAGCCAGGTCCTTAACTTCACATCACCGTGTCCTCTCGCTTTCATAAATATAAGAAGTGGACGCACTGCCCCCACCCCCCACGCCCCACCCTAGATACCCCAGTACTGATTAAACTAAAAAAAAAACAACAACAAAAAAAAAGACTTTTGGAAAGAGATTGAGAGATTGTGAAGACTTTCAGCCAAGGTCAAAATGAAAAAATCCTTGCAGTAGCATTGAAAAGTCACCTGATAGAAAAGATGGAGAAGCTGCTGATGTGGGTGGATATTTTAGTCACTTCAGATGTTTGTGAATATGTTCATTTGTTTAAATTTGCATGAGGAAACTTCAGTAGAACCTGTCCAGGTTTTAAGGTGGGTGTGATTCTCCAACTTTATCACACTTTCCAACCTTGAAAATCCCAACATAATGACGTTTAACAATTTAATTTACTGTGGAAAGTTTTTCTACATTAAATTGGACATTATTTTGAAAGCTTTTCAATGCTTTAATGCATGTTTTGGAAAGTGGTTGTCAGTAACATAACATGTATGGGGGTTGTATATATTGGGCTCAAATATGCACGATCGCCGGTATGGTCCTTTAATATATAAATATATTAATCCGTCTCCATTAGCATAGCTGCATCTGCTCAGCACAAGCTATATTTAATGAACCAGCAGCCAAGCAGGTGTGATTCATGTTGACAGCTCCAGCCAATACATCACAATTATTTGCCACTCTAGTCCTTTTAGGAAAAAATGCCCGCAGACTTTTTTCTCATCTGTTTTCCCCTGCAGGCTCAGGTTAATAATCAAGAGCAGACAACATTGATGGCAAGGTCATTTTGCTGGCAAAAAGCTCATTTGGCAGTATGAAAGTGGTCAAGTGTCCAAAACTCTTTAATTTTTTTCTCATGTAATACCTGCCCTGCTGTAGAGAGAGAAATTGGGGCCACGGGGTGAAGATTTTAGATTAATGAAATATTCATCAGGTTAAAAAAGAAGGAGTGAAAGTGCTGCTGACATTTTAATTGAGTTGTATTGAGCAGTGGTACAGAGTGGTTATTCTGTAATATTAAATAAATTGTCTCATTTCATATGCCCTTAATATTTCATCTTTTAAAAAAAAAGTAAAACTGGCCATAACAATTAACAAATCGGGACAAAAGTCATCCTCTGGAAATGTTTCAAACTAGAATGAGATTGTGGTTTTTAGTATAAATAATGCTTGGCTTGGTTTGAAACAGAAAATTGGAAACTCTTAATCGTGAATAGGTGTGAATGTGAATGAGACATTCTCTCTCTCTCTCTCTCTCTCTCTCTCTCTCGCTCAGAATGCTGGGATAAGCNGTGAATGAGACATTCTCTCTCTCTCTCTCTCTCTCTCTCTCTCTCGCTCAGAATGCTGGGATAAGCTCCAGCCCATAGGCACCCTGGATGGAAGGATGATTGAAATACTTTTTGTGCCTCAGCATCCAAATATCAGTGCAACAAAGACTCAAACAACAATGGCTCACTTCAGAATGTGGATTTGTTGTTTGCATACATAAACTCAAAAAATGTAAGGCTGAAGACAAGAGATGAGACTGTGTGTATTTTCACTCTCCTTGGGGGTGGGGGGTGGTGGGGGCTGCCTGATGCCATCCATCTGTTCGGCCATCATGCATATGATCTGACAGGCCACTGATCAGACTTTGAGGGAATGATGTGTCTGATTTGCTTGACGCGTCCCTCATCATTTGTGAATTACATCTTTACTATAGATCTCTCTGGCTCTTTTTTTTTCTCTTTTCTTCTTAAATGTGTCTCGGTTCCCCAACATTTTATATTATCTAACCATCAAAGTCCAATTTCAAAACCAGGGGAGGTTTGGAAGGAGGATGGGTAAGGTAAAGAGCCATCGAGCTGATTCGCCAACTGAGAGATGCACTGAATTGTGACGTTACTAGCAAGAACAAATGGAAAACAATAACATTTATGGGAAGAACAATGCAAAAATAATCTGAGCATTGTTATGGTCACCAGTGCTGGACTGGAGTAGAAATAACTGGGGAAATGAACAGCCATATTTACCTTTTTTTTTACCTCTGCCAAGCAGGTTATGTAATCGCCAGCATTTGTTTGTTAGCAGGATATCAGAAAGGTAATGTCGAGAAGAAGAAGTGATTAAATTTTGAAGGTGATCTGGCTCATATTCTGGATCCAGGATCTAGAAGAACTTTTTAGCCCATAAAAGTCCTTGGAGGAGGTATGGAGTGCCTTCTTGTTATTATTCTGGATGAGTTTGGGACCTAAAATCTCTGGATACTTTAAATTTTTGGATTATTGCAAGAAAAGTACTGGGTATTTGTATCTGCCTCACTTGTCATATTCTATGTCTGTCTTTGTTTAGGCACCTGCTGTTCAATCGGTCATACTTGTGGACGATCCAAAGTTTCAGGTTTTCTTGCTTGATATGCACAATGAGTCTAGGTCATTAAATTTGGCAAAGTTTTGAATAGTTGGAAGTAAACACTGGGGATACAAATGTAGTATATCAAACTGGGGGCGTGAGGGATTAAAAACACTCATTCATCTTGAGGATGAATTCTGGTCCAAAAATGAAACAAGTAATAGAATCCAAACTTTACTGTGAGCTGCAGAAATAAATCAAAGTGACTCAAGGACTTGTAGGTCTGAGTGCTAAGAGGTGTAAATGGATACTTTTTGTCCATTTCAGTGCCATATAAGTGCCAATTAGAGGTATAACAATTCAGTTTCTGGGAATAATGCTTATAATATTACTGTAGTGTTGCAGCTTGGATCAGTACTGAGCTGGAAGGGAATCACCTTTTGAATAAATGCTTCTTGCTATCAGAAAATCCCCATAAAGGGATTATATTGGAATCATATCAGAATATGTAATAAGCTCACCATACCCTGGATATTTCATACAAAGTAGAACTTTCAGGGCAAAAATTATTTTTTTTTGCAAGGCTCAAGACATGCTGATTCAGGCCTTTTCTGTTTGCGAGGGGTCCTGTAGGAAAACATTTGTCTTTTCTATCTGGTACCTCTCCCTGCCTGATTACGGCATTGGTGAATCATCAGAAATAGAAAGGATGAAAGACATTTTTGAAGGACTTTACTGCACCGTGTTCACCAGCTTGTTCTTTCACATTTTGTCTTTTGAAGTGTATCACCACCTTTAGCCTTGGTCCGTCCTCCACAAATAAACCTTTTCATCCCTCGTTTCTCAGTGTGCTTGCTGTTTGCCAAGATTATCAACCAACTAAGCAAAAATAACACACGAAACATCTATTGTATAAATTGCAAGTGTAATGGAAATGGTATAATGTTGAGTATTGGGTTAATTGTTGCAGGTTTGCGGTTCACTGTTTTGATCACTACTTCCCTCATTCAGATAGTGACTTAGTTTATGGACATAATAAATGCTCTTGAAGCTGGAAAATGATCTTACAGAACCTCATTGTATTTTGAAAACCATTATCCTTTTTAAAGTTTCTAATTAAAATGTTGCACGTTTTTTCCTCAGAAGATATTATATAGTTGCTTTAGGATAACATGAACATTTAGTATTCTAATAAACATTGCATATAACCACATTTTTCTATTTCAGCAATTCTGAAAATATCTGTTCCTTTTCATTTTTATTTTATTAATAATTGTCTCATACTGCTTAAACTCAGCAGTGAATACTGCAAAGATGATTTTAGAACCAGTCCATTTTGGTATTAAATTATTAATCCAGTCATATAAAGCATTTTCATTTCCAACCTGTAATTTTCACAGTTTAACCACAGTTTAACATTTTTAAAAGATATTAACTTGAAAAAATGTTTTGCCATAGTATGTTTAAAATAATGTAACATAAGACATAGAATGTGTAACTGATTGTGTATGTTATGGTAGAATCTGTCTCTGTCTCTTTTTGTCTCCATCTTTAATCTGTTGCCATGGCGCCTCCCCTCTTTAATCTGTCTGCGGTCTTGTTACAGGCCTCTTCACCTGAGCCCAAAGTGGTCCAGAGAACAGCAGTAGAACCTGAATCTCAAGACGAAGTCTTTGGTAAGAGGTTTTACCACATCTTAAGTTTGACTTCATATCTGTATTAATCTCCTCATTTGATTAACAGTTTTCTATCCATTTAGCATTGTACTGCCTTTTCCACTCAAAAAAAAAAAAAAAGGGNAAAAAAAAAAAAAAAGGTATAAATATTTCTCACACACACCTCAAACTTTATCAACAACTTTGATTGGCTAATTGGCTACCAACAGTTCACAAAGGTGCACAGTAAACAATGTGCAGCCAGTTTTGATTAAAACATTAACAAAAGACCGAGATTGCCATTGTGGGTAATAATTAGATGATTTTCTTTAATCTGATGCACTGATATTTCAAAATTTAAGTTAATAGTTGTGGAAACTTAATTGTTTCTCTTAATGAGAATATGGTAGGACTCAGATCCCTGTTTGCCATAAATCCCACTCACTGTTAGCTGCTAGGTATGCGAGTACAGGAGTAGAAAAAGTGTCTTTGTAATACTGTAATGCAGCAGATGAGGGCAGAATTCATTGCATAACACAGCATTTGAGTTGAGTGTCCAGCCTCAGTTTATAGATCTGTGACTTTACAAATTAGGATTGAGGGAATAATCCAGATTGCACCAAAATTGCAGTCAGTAGTGCTAATACTAATGTTTGAGCCTGAAAGTGAGCAGTCGTTTTTCAATTCTATTTCTGGATATAAAACTTTCCATAAAGCACACATACAGCTCAAAGGAATAGAAAATAATATAATGAAAGATAAACGCACAATCAGCATTTTAAGCTTGAGAATTATGATTACAAATTTACTAAAATATTTCACCTGTAAACGCAGTGCCCTTGACGCCTTTTTTGCAAAACCATTAACCTCTCTAAAAGCTTCTTCTCGGTTGTTTCAACTGTGATAATAGCAGTAAAGTGAAGATTGAGAGTTCGGCAAGGCTCGTGGTGAAGGAAATGATTTTTCCCCTCACATACAAACGTGCTACAGCCAAACAGCTGTAGCTAAACACCGAGCAAAGACTTGCAGCGAGTGTACTCTCTTAGCAGCCTCTTGTGAATACTCGACAAAAGTAATCACACCGAGGATTGAGGGAGCTGTGAGGTTGAGGAGTGCTGGTTCTTGTTTCTGAAGAAGAATAAATCCCTCAATGCTTTGACCATATTTGAGTAGAATAATTGCATATTGAAGACACAGGAAAGGAAAACAACCGTTCCTTGGTTTCCATGGGAATGTGATTAATAGAGCAGCCCCTGTTCTTTCTCTGTCAGTGTCGATTGTTTGGAGGGTGAAGTGAGGTGAAATGTGAGGGAGGATTCAGCCATGTGTACTGAGATAACCAGCTTCGAAGCATAAAAATGACCTTTGCATGTGTGTGTGTGTGCTGGTGTGTGCATTTATTTGTGTTTTGAAGGCTGATATCAACGTATTTTTTGATCAACACATCCAACAGTCAGTATTACATATTTTAAGATATTTGAAGACGAAAACCACCCAAAACATGAACAGAATTTTCCTCTTGAGAGAGGGACACTCTCAGACTGCATTTAGACCATCACAAAGACTCTGAAACTTCCTGGTGAAACCCAGCTCATGCAAACATTCACTGTTCTGTGATTCCAATATGTGCATATATGCTAATAAAATAATACTACCACAACAACCACATTACTACCACAATTAGCACTACTATTATTACTATGACTACAGGCGGGTATATATACTTCAATCTTTAGGTTTACATGCATACTATACTCGGGTTTCTTTCTGTACTACGATTACAAAAAAAAAAAAAAAAAAAAATTCAAAGGAAGATATATGCATGGATAGAATGAATGAGATTCTGTCATTCCTCTTTGCTTAAAGGACCATACTGGCCATTTTGCATGTTTGAGCCTAATATATTCATTTTCATACAAGTAACATTACTGACAATTATTTTATTATTTAAAGGATAAAACCGTATTTCAGCTTTTGTTGGTGTTTTGCAATCAGGAAATCAAATTTGCAATCAAAATCAAACATTCCAGCAATACACCCACCTTAAAAATTGATGTTTCACCTGCTAATAGTTACTGTACACAGCCTTATGAAGTCACGGTCGTTTAAATTTTTCGATAAACGCAGGTCTTCTTTTGGGACTGTATTCCCCAGTGGATACATACATTCACTCTGTGCTTTTTATAGCGCTTAAACGTTAAAATTACGTAACATAAAAAAAACCCTGAATACATGTCTTGTTTGCAATGATGGATTACCTATCCCAAGAACTTTTCAAGTATCAACAAGTTGATTTTAATAGCGTACCAGAATGAACTGAAACCAATGGTGGTCTGGAAGGTAGGAAAAACATTTTTAATTCACCGTTCCAGTAGTATGCTTTGGGAAATGATTGTCAGTAATGTTACTTGTATGAAAATTGAATATATTAGGCTCAAATATACAAAATATCTCTGGTATGGTCCTTTAATCTGTGTATGAGGGAAAGCATGCCAGGTGAGGAACTCCATATAGCCATATGCAGATGCCAATTTTAAGCTAATAGATTGTTTACTTGTTTGAGTAAATTGATTTATGATTGCATAATATTGGTCTATTAGTAGGATTAAACAGTGTTGCTGTTTATGGTGTTTGCATGATGTTTGAACAAAAATTAGTTGACTTAATCAGAGTAGAATCAAAGCTTTAACGTGCATGTAAACATACTGACTGCAGTAATTGTGAAATCAGTCATATTTGATTAGATTAATCATATTTGTGATCTCATGTTTTCCCGTTCTAACTGTAGTGTGTTTGCATTTGTGTGTGCAGTTGAATTTGTGCGTCTACACTGATGTGATGTGGTTTGAGCTGCAGTAACCCTGCATTATTGCACAGAGGGAAACTCGCAGGTGATGCATTATTCTGATGCTTTTTACCAACAGCAGAGGTGTAACTTACAGCAGCTTCAGCAGAATGATACATTCTCCACTCAATATTCTCCTCTCCTGCAGATAATTAATGCCTGTAAACAACAATTCATCATTGATCAGCACTGAGCAGGCTTAGCGAGACACAAGTAATACTTCAAGGCAGCCACCCACTCTAAACATCAGTTTCAGCCCACAGAGAGAGCAGAGCATTCAGGCGCAGGCGTAAATTATCAGACACAGTTACTGTATATCAAAGATTTAAAGGCTGACCTCTGATTCACCGGAGCTGAAATGGCTTTATTTATTTTTTAATTTTTACATCAGTCTGATTTGGACTTCAGATTCTTCACACAAAACAGAACATGAATGACGTTGGATGCAAGTCTAAGTGGTGATCTCTTTCATATTAAGGACAAATAACAACTTTAAAGGACATACCGGGAATTTTGTAAGTTTGAGCCCAATAAATACAACCATGTTACATTACTGACAACCATTTTCCAAGTATGAAACCATATTTTAGCTTTTATGCTTATTCAGGTTTAATAATGACTTTGCTTCAAAATCAACATTATTTAGAACCTACACTTGAAGAAAAATGAGGGTGGTTTTTAGATTGATTAATAAATACAGTGTGTGAAGTAAGCTGAGAATCTAGACTTCCCTCAGTGAGCAGGTTGTCTAAGTTAAGGTTGGTTAGAAGACAAACTTCGTCCCTTTTGTTTTTTTTAACTTTTGACACCTCCCCTGTCTGTAACTGGTGCACGTATCACATGTTTGATTGCGTCACAGGCATTTACTTTTGTTTTGGTTCATTCATTACTTCCTCTGCTGTTGGAGCAACATGTGCGAAGTCCTCATTTGTTGAATAAATTGAGAACATTTCTGATCTTCCTTCTTATGCTGATTTAAAGGACAAACACATCATCTCCTCCATCTTCTTTACCTTCTTTTTTTTACTCACTAAATAAATTATAAAGCCTCTTTCACTGCTGCCATTCTGCGCCCCCTGCTGGCGCATCGTGGCATAAAAAACTCCTCTTCTTAAAATTTTCTTATCAGCGTGTAACTCAGAGAGGGAACATTGCTGTTTGGTTTCATTACGAGCCTCTTGTGATCTGTGCACAGAGGCTGAAATAATTTAGTGTCGTTAGGATGATTCCAGCTATGAGCCAAAGAAAATAAAAAGGAATTTCCACCAAATTGATATGCTGTGAGTGGTTTATGATGGACAAGTTAGTTGTAATTTACTGAAAACTCGTTTGGTTTACTTGTTATCAGCAGGCATCATGACTCATCCAGGCCTGTCCAGCGGCTAGGGACGAGTCCATGCTGCACTTCCTGTTTGTACTGCTTTTCCACTGAAAGGCAAACACCACCATCAGCTGTACGGCTGTTAAAAGCCCATTACACCTCCATTACCTGGCTTAGCCTGCAGCAGGCCCCCACTCAACAAAACAGACCCCCTCTATCTATCTGTCTGCCCTGTTCCATCCCGACTCTGTCTGGGTCACTGTTTCTTCATCACCACAGGGTAAACTGAGGAGAAATGAAGAATGTTTCTAGATCACAACCCAGGGATAACTCAAAGTGGGCTAGATTTTGCCGTGGCTGCTTGATAGCCGTTTCTGTGCAGGGTAGCTTAAAGGCATGTAAGAAAGAGTAGCATGTGCTTGTACAAGAGTCTCAGAAGAAGAATGTTTGAATAAAATAAGATATACTTTTTTGTCCCCATGGGGATACTTGGAGATGTCTATTCAAGTTCATTTTCCCTGTACAATGTCGACTCCAGCAGGTAGCTGTATTCAGTCAAGAACAAATATCTGACACTCATAAGAAAACTCCATGACGTGCACAGGTCTCCATTGATGGTGACTAGAGATGTGCACTCAAAAGAAAAAAAAAACATTTTTAAACCTCTAATGGAGACTTTGTTGCTTATGCGCTCTTAGAGCCACTGATTTAATAAAGAATGATAATTCCACAGTTTGAGTTGCTCAAAGTACCTGAATGGCCTATAATAAAGAATATTAACTAAAATTAATTTCATACCTAAGTAGAGGTGAACTTGCATAATGTGGTATTCACGGGTACATGAGGACATGATGAAAAGCTATAGAAAAAATGTATTACAGGAACATATGTAGTCCTGACGACCTGTGACTATTCCCAATACCTACAGGACAACAAATGCACGTCTGTCTTTTAAGCCCTCAGCCTCAGTCCACCCTCTGTCTGTGTGCTTGAATTGGCAGAGTCCACAAATTAATCTGACTGTAAATAAGACAGATTTTTCATGGTGAATTATCTCATTATATAACTCATTATCTCATGTGTATTTGCATCATTTTTATTCTTTTTTGTATTTTATCATGTGTTTCCTTGCATGCTTAATCGGTCCATTTTTGTCTATTGCCCAGTGTTTCTTTGGGATTAAAGATTAAAGGGAATTAAAGGGAAAAAAAGTGCTTGTTTTATCTGAATGGGGTAGATTCTCAAAAACATCATTCCCACAAACCTGGACATGACATAATACTGGCAGCCTCAGAGATGTTGGCTGGATGCTGATACAGATGATTTCAATAATTTGAATGCATCACCCAGAAAATGGCTTGTGTAGTGCAAATCTGAATACGGGTAACTTTCCTCTGCTTCTCTTTTGACATAAGGGGTCTCAGTTTAGTTGCCCAAGTCTCCAGCTCCTGATAAATATTCTTGTTGTTGAAACATGTTCAGTGGTATGTTCCAAGCGTCATGCCTACTCTGGTGTCTATTCTGCATTACTGTTTTGAAGCTGCGCCACAATGGAGAGAAACTGTTTCAAAACTATTAACTAATTAATGAGAGATTTCGTTAGAAAATTATTCTCAGGTGTCAGGCATAGTTGCTACAAAAACCAATATAAATTTAGTTGTTTTCTGCACAAAACCAGGTACCCTGCTCTTAAATATAAGATGTTAAAGGATCCTTTGAAAAATGGTTGACAGTAATGTAATGTTTATGTGATATGTAGATAATGGACTAAAAGATGCAAAATCTCTGGGATGGTCCTATAATTATGTTTCGTATTTTAAGTTTGGTGTCTCTGTGGTGACTATCTGCTGTGCACACTGAATGAAAACAGGCTATTTTAAGTCCTGGCTCTTCCCAAAAAGCCAGCTTTATTCCGATTGGTCAGCCACAACATGGCGGATGCTGGCCAAACTCACTCGCTAGCCTCGTACTTTGTAGGTAACTTTTAACCATACAGTGTGTATCGTCCAGGCCCTCCAGGATTTCGTGATGTTTTTTTGTGATGTCTGTCTGTAGCCAAAAATGCAGTTTTTTGCAGCAGCTTTTCTGAAATTCTGTGATACATTTTGCAATGTTTTGTTCATGTTAATTTCATATAAAGCAATAGAAAGTCACGTGCTCAGTTTTAGGACAATTTTAAGCAGAATACATAATACAAAAACAATCAGAAACATTTAAAGTGCTCAATTTAGTTTATTTTCCTGAAGAAACATCTGGGTTTTTTTTTTTCTTACTTTAGCATAATCAAATAGGATTTTACATGGCACTAATTAGGGTTGCAGCTATAGCGGACTTTTAGATCATTAACGTTTTTAGCATAAGTCAATGGAGTTGAACATAGCGAAAGTTAGCATCATGGCTAGCCGACATTTTCTGACCAGGAGTGAGAGATGATGAAATAAAAATATTTTCGGTTCGTTATGAGACTGTGGCGGGACATAATGAGAAACGCTGGTAAAAGTTTGAGTAAAACGCCGCTCACTGTGATTCTTTCAGCTCTTGCCACAGTCTTCCTGCTGCCACTTCAGTCACGTTGTCTGCTGCTGCTGTGCTAACTGTTCTGACATTCTCATATGCTTTGCTGATTATAAGTGACTGTTGATTGTCAACGTTCTCTTGTGTTCCAGCACAACGTTGCACAGAGTGTAAAACAATTTCCCCCTACTTTCATGTAAACGTTTGGAAATTTTTTCGCACAGTCTTTAGCTGTTATTTTTGCTGGCAAATGAGATTGATGTCCGTCAACAATCACCATCATCTTCGCATGTGAATACGCTGACAGGCCAGGGGGAAAAAGTTTGTTGACGTGGTTGGATTGGGCCATTTTCCAAGGTAACAGTGCAGCAATTGGTCAAAGTTACAAACCCGTTTTTGACTGGACCCTTTAATGCGCTCAAGGTGCGAGGATTGGTCAAAATTGCGAGCTCTTGCATAGTATGCGCTCATTGGTTGATTTTGCATTGAATTATGTGATCACAGAATTGCAGAATCCTGGAGGGACTGGTTGTCATAAACATGTTACTGAAGTAACATGAAGCAATCCCAATTTTTTATCTGAATTTTCTCAATTACTGACGATTGCTCTCGTTAAATATGATAGAGTGATTTTACTGGGTGATTTTAACTTGCATGTAAATGACTGCTCAGATTCTAGAGCAGCGGAATTTATGGACCTTGTTACTAGCCTGGACTTTATTCAACATGTGAACAATCCTACTCACAACCGTGGAAACACACTGGACCTAATTTTTACTAAGGGTATGGATGTTCATGTTTCGTCTATTTTAGAGCTTCCAATTTCTGATCACTCCTGTGTCTTTTTCAGTGTCTTCCAAAGTATTCTTAGTAAGTGTTCTGTACCTGAAACATATACTTATCGCCGTATTGACAGTGATGCTAGGTCCACACTGGCTGAGTCTTTACCTAACATACTTGACTCCTGTATTGCAAACTCTGATTCCCTTAATAATCTTACAGACAATCTGAATGATGCTCTGCTTAAAACACTTGACTCTGTTGCTCCTCTTACAATCAGGAAATGCATTCGGACGAAATCAGCACCATGGTTTTCAGATGACATCCGTGCACTCAAACGGAACTGTAGAAAACATGAGCGCAGATAGTGCATAACAAAACTAGATACTTCTCGCCTTGCCTGGGTCGAGAGTTTTAGGAAGTATTATTTAGGAAGCACTCTCAGCTGCTAGGACAGCTTATTTTTCTCATCTGATTAACAATAATAAAAACAATCCCCGG